>JALMQS010000085.1:22180193-22214830 GCA_024734495.1 Forficula auricularia | reverse complement strand
TGTTTCCAAGTTATATAAAAAAAGCAGCCACTTCAACCACTAAATTTGTAAACACAACTGTTTTGTTATGATTTAGAAACCTGTTAATTAAAAACAAACAAAAAAATTCCTAATTTTAATATAATATATTTAATTAATGCAATAACCTATTAGTGGGTTTTAAAATTAAAAAAACCAATTAAAAATAAAAGATAATTGAATAAAATGTAAACAAACTTTTTTATTGAGATTTTTATCTGCCAATAATTACTTTAATTAAGAAAAGATCAATTAAGATGAAATTTGTCGAGGTCCAAACCTAGCCAGATTGTTTTCTCATCCTCAAAACTTGTTAATAGAGTTGATTTCATCAAAATCGGTAGAGCCGTTTTCAAAATAGAACTAAGATACAAATATATATACAATTTTTGCTCGTTTAAATAAGAGTAGATAGATAGATATAATAATAATAATAATAATATCTTGTTCTTTTTCAGATGTCTAAATTCGACAAACCCAGTATCGGGCCGAAAGAAGCTGATAAGAACTTGCGTCATTTCAGCGAGGAGCAACTTCGGGCCGGCGACACCGTCATCAGTCTGCAATACGGCAGCAACAAGGGCGCTACACAAAGCGGCATCAATTTCGGCAACACACGACATATGTAAAAAAAAAAAAAAAAAATTCCCCCAAAAAAACGGACGGAATTGTTATAATACCTACACACACACACACACACACACACAGGCTCTTCACCACTTCCTTTACTACTACTACTACTACTTAATTTAAAATATATATATTTTAATTTATTTAATTTAAAAATTTAAAAATCTTTATTTTTTTGCCATTTTTTTTTTTAACATAAAAAAATATTGTAATATCAACTAAAAATCTTAAAGTTGTTGAATAAAAAAAAAAAAATATGTCTACCTACTTATAATATTATAATATTAAAGAATACAAATCTTTAAAAAAAAAACAATCAAGAACACACGTTTATTCGAAACCAACCAAACGTTTCGGGGGAGAATTTCTCCCTCTTTCAATGGTAAATTTGTAAAAAAGAAGATGAAAAAAAAAGGTTGCTTCCTCGAAAATTTAGAAAACAACACTTCTAAATTTTAAATTTTCTATATTTTAAATTTTTTATCCTTCTAAATTTTAGAGGACCAAACGTTTCGGTAGAATTTCTCCCCTTTTCGTTTAGAAAGCAACACTTTTAAATTTTAAATTTTCTAAATTTAAAATTTTTTATCTTTCTAAATTTTAGAGGACCAAACGTTTCGGGGGAGAATTTGTCCCTTTTTCACTGGTAAATTTGTAAAAAAGATTCGTTCCTCTAAAATTTAGAAAAACAACATTTATAAATTTAAAATTTTTAAATTTTTTCATCTTACTAAATTTTAGAGGACCGCAAACGTTTCGGGAGAATTTCTCCCTTTTTCACTGGTAAATTTGAAAAAATTAAAAAATAAAGGTTGCTTCCTTTAAAATTTAGAAAGTAACACTTCTAAATTTTAATTTTTTTTTTTTTATCTTTGTAAATTTTAGAGGAAACAACCATTTTTTTTTTTTTTTACAAATTTTTTACAAATTTACCATTGAAAAAGGGAGAAATTCTCCCCCGAAACGTTTGTTCTTGATTGTTTTTTTTTTTTAAGATTTGTATTTTTTAATATTTAATATACAATCAATAAATAATTTTTTCTTTATAAATATTATTAGTTTTTTATTTTTATTTATATTTTTTTTTTTTTTTTATAAAACAAAATAAAATTTAAAATTTTTGTAGTATTACCTAATTTTTTTTTTAATTCCTTTATAGGAAGTGTTTTTTAATTTTTTTACAAAAAAAAAAAAAAATTTTTTTTTTCATTCCAGCCTAAGCTGCCTATTTTCTTCCTGAAATTGGTAACAAAAAAAAATTTATACATATGGTTCATTCAATAAAGTTAAAAAATATTATTTTCGCCCAAATGGCGCTGGTAAACACAAAAATCCTAAACAAGAAAAAAAATTTTTTTTTTTTTTTTATTAATTAATAAATTATCATTCGTTAACTCTTTTAATTAATTAAAATATTTCCCCAATGTCGGTTTTCTTACATATTCAGTGGGATTAAATAAAAACGTGTATTTATTTAAATAATTTTCAATATTTCCCGCCACACTTAGGCAAGGAAAATAATAATAAAAAAAAAAATTTCAATAAACAAATAAATAGTTATACAGGGTGTACTTAACAGATCTTGGGGTTTAATCATTTTAATTTTTTCATTATACAAGGCGTATGCGGGGAATAAATTAAGCATAACGGGGTTTGCGCATGCGCTGAAGACACCACGCATGCGCAATAGACATTTCTTTCTCTCAAGTGTGCGTGAATTGGTTATCAGCGCCACCAAGCGGCAATTTTTCTTCCCGTGAACCATTTAGCAGCCTCTCCCCCAAATATTTTACTTACCTAAAGTATATTATATTTTGGCTCAAGAATATTGTGCCTATTAAAAAGTAGCCTTAATAAAATAAAAAGATTAAATTATCTGCACAAAGTGTGCCAAAACAACGAGTCAAAAAAAATTCATGTATTTTTTTAATTATATAATACATATATAATATATGTATATTAATATTATTATTTTTTTTTAATGATTATTTTTTACTATACAAGTTTCTTCCAAAACACATTCCTTAAGGAAACCTTCAAAAAAAACCAACGATCACAAAAAAAAAAAAAATTGTTCAATTAATATTATTATATTAAATATAAATATATATAGATATTTATCTAAAAAAAAAAAAAATTGTTCAAAATTTATTTTAATATATATAATTATAATATGTTCTAAATAAATAAATAAAAGTTCTAGTTTGTATATAAAAATTATACTTTATTCATTAGAATGAATAATATTCAAAAATAAATTGTTAAATATAGAACAGAAATTAAATATAAATATATATATACTATTCAATATTATTATTTTTCCTATCTCAATACCATTTCATTTGTATTTAGCAATATTTTATACTGAGTTGTTGCTTATTTTATAATTCTTTAGTTATAATGTATAACTATTATTTTTGTAATAGCTTTCCACTCTATATTACTCTATGCCCCTGGGGTCTAGAACATATGGAAATTGTTATTCTCACTCTTATGAGTTGAGTTTCGCCGGTGCCATCTATTGGGCGATTCTTAACTTCTGTTGTAGCTTTGACTTTTGGCAAAAAACCCTTAATATTTTTCCCCTAAAAAAAAACCCTCTGTGCACTTACACTAAATTTGGGGGGATTATCTAAGTTGGGAACCCTGATTAGAGGATCACAAGTTCTATTGGTAAAAAACGCCGAGGTATACTTATAGAATCAGCCGTAAAAATTAAAAAAAAAAAAAATCAAAATATTGATAATTAAAAAAAAAATCTAATTTTTAAAAATCAAGCAACGCCCAACAATTAGAGGAGAGTATAGAGCAGGGGCTGTTAACTCCATTGTTCTTTTGACGGACGATGTTATAGTTCGGAGCGACTGGATAGTGGCGCTAGTTTCGCTGATTTTTTTTTTGCTTCTTTCGTGTAACAATAGATGGCCTAGTTGAAGCGATTTTTAAAGAAGTGCAAGATCTTTTGCAGGCGACGATAAAAAGCACAATGTCAAAGAAAAATCTAATTCATTTCTTAGCCTCTAGGCGGCAGCACCGTCACATCGAATTTCTGTTTTTCGCTCATAAATTCTTCAAAAATGGTCCAAATTGAATATTTTTTTGTTGAAATTTTTGTTTTTTTACATACTTTTTGTTTTTTACATACTTTTTAGAAAAAAATGATATAAAGCGTTTTTATATGCAATTTTAGAGTTTGAAAATTTTAATATTGTTTTTGAAACTGTATGTACTCTTCGATTTTTTTGATAATTTTTAAATTCTATTGATTCTACATATTTTAAGAGCGTGTTGATAGTGGACCTATGATAATTATTATTTTTTTATTATTATTATTTTCTTTCAACAAACTAAAACACTAATTATTTATTTTAAACACCTATTAACAATAAAAATTAATTCAAAATAACTAAAAAAAGAGAACTCAATACCATAAGTTTTATTGATGATTAGGTAATAGATAAAAAAACTTTTTTGAAAATTTTCAAAAATCGAAAAAAAATAGTAATTATCTTATGACCATTATCAATCCACAGTCTTCAAATTTGTAGAATGAATAGAAATTCAAAATAAAAAATTATCAAAAAAATCGAAAAGTACAGTTTCAAAAACAAGATTAAAATTTTCAAACTCAAAAATCGCATATAAAAACACCTTAAATAATTTTTTAATATTTGAATTTGGTCTATTTTTGAAGAAGTTATGAGCGAAAAACCGAAATTCGATATCTTTTAAACCAATGATAAAAAATTTCAAAACGGTGCTGCCCACTAGAGGCTAAGAAATGAATTAGTTTTTTTCTCTGACATTGTGCTTTTTACCGTCGCTTCCTTTGCTGTTAACTCGTTTGTTCTTTTGATGGACGATGTTATAGTTCGGAGCGACTGGATAGTGGCGCTAGCTTCGCTGATTTTTTTTTTGCTTCTCGCGTGTAGCAATAGATGGCCTAGTTTAAGCGATTTTTAAAAAAGTTCAAGATTTGTTCGCTAGGAACCCTAATTTCATGGATCTGGAGGAGATGGATAAAAAAGTCTCATTTAAGTTTTCAAATCACATGTTATTATTTGAATATTTTATTAAAGAAATATATGTATAAGTTTATACATTTGTTTGGATAATAATGCTGGATATCTATAAATCTAAGAGTTTTAAAAAAAAGTACAAATAAACGTTTACGTCAACAAAATTTTCTAAAGAATGAGATAAGAATCCAGTTTCTAGGATGATTGGTTTTCATTTTATGAAGGAAAAACTGCGAATTTTGCAAAAATTGAAGTTTTTTCAAAATTTCAATCTCATTGCGGCACGGATTACCATTATTCAATAAAGATGAAACTTTCTTTGAATTGTAGCAAATTTAATCTATTTTAAAAATGTATAGATTGACCTTTGTCGAAAACGTGCTCCTTCGTGGTCAAAATGAGAAAAAATCGAAAAAGTGCGAGTTTTTGGGACTGCTGAGGTCGAAAACTTGGATTTTGGGCTGAGCTCGAACAGTTGGTCGAGAAAACAAACCTAAATTATAAAATTTTTAGGAAATTTTATGAACTTTCATTTTGTAAATAAAATATTTACGAAAAGTTGATAGTTTTTGAGTTATAAGTGAAAAACGGCCAAAAAAATTGAAATTTTCACCTGTTTTTTGCATTTTCTACAACGTTGCGTCACGAAATTTTAGTAGGAGACCTGAGATTTGGATTCAGGGCCCTTAAAAACATATATATACAAAAAATCAGACCTACCCCAAAACTTTCCTGATAAAAACACCATTTGACTGGACTAATTTAGCAAATTGTATACCGAGTTGTTGAGTATTGCTTAGTAACGTCCAACAATTAGAGGATTGTTGTGTTTATTTATTATTTGGTCGCGCCTTTCGCGACTTTTTTAGAACATATGGAAATTTTTATTCTCACTCTTTGAGTTGAGTTTCGCCAGTGCCATCTATTGGGCGATGTTGTGGCTTGACTTTTGGCAAAAAAAACCCTAAACATTTTCCGCCTAAAAAAAAACCTCTGTGCAATTACCCCAGCCCTAAATTGGGGGGGGATTCCCTAAGTTGGCAACCCTGATTAGAGCATCACAAGTCCTATTTGTAAAAAAACGCCGGGATTTACTTATAAAAATTAAAAAAAAAATCAAAATATTGAAAATTTTCAAAAACATCGAAATTTTTAAATAATTTTAAAACTCACTAATAGTTCATTACAAATATTATTACCTATATATACCTAGATTAAGATTAGAAAATTAAATTAATATTATAGGTATTTTCTAATGAAGACAGACTGGTAGAACTCAATAGGCAGGCCATAATGAAAAACAAATTCTGAATAAAAATATTTATTAGAGCGTTATTTTTATGCTCTTAAAAAATATGACTATTCGGAGGATCGTCTCTCCTTCTTCATGGGTTTAAAATTAAAAGTAATAAAATATAATTAGAAAATAAAGATATATGTATAGTTTTTTTTAAAATTATTTATTTGAATATCATACAAAATATACGTTAGTACATAAATATACATATATATTTTTTAATATCTTATTAAATATAATAACTATTTTTTCTTCTTAAGATTATAATAATCAGACAGTTAAAAATTAGAAGATTATTACAAATTCGATAATTCAACCATGGAGGTATTTATATTTGAGGTTATAAATGCTAGTTTTAGAATGATTAGAGAGTTGCTCCTCCAGATGGCTCTGGAGCTAGTTGTCAAGGAATAGAAATGTAAAACCGTGTATAAAAGGTAAGAAGGAATGCGAGTTCTGTTTTACCATACATGTTCAGTTGGATTATTATATAATCGTATTTATTTAAATAAATTTGATCTTAATAGGGACTATGCGTTAAACATAGAGGCAGCACTACTAGCGCTCTCTTGTGTTAATTTATTCAAATATTGTATTCTAGTATATATCATAGATAAAGGAGTGAACAGAGCTTAGGAGGGATCTTAGACCATGAAAGCCTATAGACACGCCCTCTGCTACTCTCAACACAGAGTGAAGTGAGGCCAACATCACCTACAGATGACGTCACGTTCTCGAATAACTTCATTGTTTATTGTCCGATTTCAATGATTCTTTTTTTATTGGAAAGGAGGAACCTTAGGGGGTATATATGGACATGGGAAGGGAGTGTTGCTCGATGCCCGAATTATTTAAAAAATAATAAATATGTAATTTAAATATGGAAAATAAAACATTTTGTTAAAAAAATTAATAAATATTTTGGTATATTAATTTAATATTAATTTCCGATTATTGGAATCCAAAATAAATAATCTAAACTACGATAAATTTATCTCAATGTATAATAATTCCTATAGTGGCCATGCTATTTTTCAGTGTTATTACTTACAGATGACGTGACGTCATCTGTAGGTGATGTTGGCCTCACCAAATCGCCACCAGGGCGTGTCTATAGGCTTTTATGGTCTAAGAAATCATGCCCCAAAGCTTAGATTTTCGTCGCCAGTTGGCGCTAAAGTCGTGACACACGGTCTCTATATATCTTATTTAATATTTACAATTTTGTATTAGTTTTTTTAATACTTTAAATAATGGCTTTTCAATATTTATTTAAGGAGGTCCTTTCGCTTCAGTTGAGTCAAAAGAAGTGTAGTATCTAATATTTAATAAAATAAGTTAAAATACAAATGAAAAATAATTAATATGAAAGCCGTAAATGTTTGAAATAAAAACAATTATAAAAAAAAATTAAATAGAAATGTTAGTTCCAGGGAGATAGGGAGGGAGCATATGGCTAGAAAAGTGTCGCCTGCCTACGTCATCGCTGACTCACAGTCCGCCATCTTGAATCTTTCAAAACATTGAGATTTCCATATGGTCCTATACTAAAATATATATCATTTTACCTTCGATTTTCAAAATTATAAGATCACCTAAATAAAAAAACTATTTTAAATTATAGTTTTTTTTTTGATTTTTACAGATATCTAGAGAAAATTGAAATTAATTAAAATTATTTCACATTAAAATAAGATGAATATACATAAAAATAGTCATAGGAACATAATATACTGTATTTTGTATTAAAGAAATACGTGCTTATTTAGTAGAGTATTAGCTCTTTGTTAAACATGTATTTCTCATTTGATAACGTTATGTTTGGCAATGTTTTGAACTATGCAAGATGGCGGTCGAGCTTCTTCTTCCACCCGCTTCAGGAGACAATTTCCTCGCCTAAGTTCTAAGCTTACAGGCACTCCCTATCTCCCTGTTCAAATCAGTTGATAATAAGTCTTGTATGATTTGGCAATGCGTTGAATATAAAAAATTAAGTTATAGTTATAATCTAATATTTTTTTTATTTAACATTGGCGGCGAAAGGAACTCCTTAAGCGGAGATAACAAAAACAAATTCTTTAATTTATTTAATATAATTATTAATTAGTAAACAAAAAAATGTCATATAAACGTTTAATAAATCATACCAAAAAGCTTATATTTTCGTCGCCAGTTGGCGCTAACGTCGTGCCCTTTGGTCCATCAATTCCAACATGGGGCTAGCAGCGATTCCCCTAGGGCCCCCAAGATATGTATCTAATGCTATACCCATACACCCGCCTATTAAATCAGCTAGTGGGTTGGAATCCCGGTCACGCTTTGAATTTGAATCAATCTAAAATTGAAAAAAATAAATAAATGAAATGTAATTATAATTATTTAATTTAATATTTTATGTTTTGCTAGAACTACCGATAAGACTATATAGTCCAGACATTTGGTTCTAAAAAAAAAAGGTTACCTGAAAATAAATTTTTCTAATTAATATAACCAAATACTGTATATACCAATACAGGACAGTCTGTCAAAATACAATAGAAAAGCAAACCGTTTTTGGTCTCATGAATTTGAGCGCCACCATGCGAGCAAAATGGAAATCTTGCAGTCAAATCCGACTTTCGGCTACCGACAAAATTAAAAAAAAACTTGAGCGTCATGGAAAAAATATATATTGTGTCCGTTTAATGTTATATATGATTTAATAAGATCGATTTTAAATAATTTACGCATTTTAATATTATGCGCTTTATGTAGTTTACGTTTTTCTCGCTAGAGTGTGCTGTTTTCATGGTATGATATTTTTGACAGGCTGTCCTGTATTGTTATATACAGTATTTGATATAACAAAGAATAATTGCTATATCAATGAGAATTGTTTTTGACAGCGCTTATTTGAAAAAAAAGTGCCGTCTAGGGACGCCCGAAAGAAGCGAAGCTTTATAATATAAAGCGAAGGAACTAAGCGTTCAAAAAAATTAAGACTTGAGAAAAGAAAAGCCTTGAGGGATGAAAAAAAATAAAGACTTGAGAAAATAAAAAAAAATAAAACTGATAACTTGGGAAAATAAAAAAAATGAATACATTAAAAATAAAAGACGCGCCCAAAAACGCAAGGCTACAGCGGAGCTCTCCTATTTTTTTGTTCTAATCGTGAAGAGAGCTCCGCTGTAGCCTTGCGTTTTTGGGCGCGTCTTTTATTTTTAATGTATTCATTTTTTTTATTTTCCCAAGTTATCAGTTTTATTTTTTTTTATTTTCTCAAGTCTTTATTTTTTTCATCCCTCAAGGCTTTTCTTTTCTCAAGTCTTAATTTTTTTGAACGCTTAGTTCCTTCGCTTTATATTATAAAGCTTCGCTTCTTTCAGGCGTCCCTAGACGGCACTTTTTTTCAAATAAGCGCGGTCAAAAACAATTCTCATTGATATAGCAATTATTCTTTGTTATATCAAATACTGTATATAACAATACAGGACAGCCTGTCAAAAATATGGTACCCTGAAAACATGCACACTCTAGCGAGAAAAGCGTAAACTACATAAAGCGCATAATATTTAAATGCGTAAATTATTTAAAATCGATCTTATTAAATCATATATAACATTAAACGGACACAATATATATTTTTTCCATGACGCTCAATTTTTTTTTTTTAATTTTGTCGGTAGCCGAAAGTTGGATTTGACTGCAAGATTTCCATTTTGCTCGCATGGTGGCGCTCAAATTCATGAGACGGCACTTTTTGTTTTTGTAACCTTGCGACTCTCCTGATAAATTTGGAACATTTTGAATAGTGCCAGAAGTTCCAGCTACATCATCAACTTGTATGTGTTGAGAATGAAAATTATTCTCTGGATCACTCTCCATGTCTCACTTTCAATTTGTGTACCAAATTATAGATTCACAAAACACAACACAATAACTCTACGGCGAAGTTAACAATTCTAGTCTCATAAAAACTACAATTTACACGATTTATTTGTAATCAGCAGAAAGGTTAAACGAAACAGCTGATCGCAACGGATATTGAAATATTCCAACAAGTGGCTGCCCTGACATGAGACCAAAGTGTGACATCAGACCACGCCTACTGAGGTGGGGGGACAGTGCGCACGCACCACTCGTGTTACGCTTTTAAAATCTGACGCTTAGCTCGGATAGAGTGGCCGGGGCGGCGAGCGCCCAGAACGTCCGAATAAAAGCTTCGCTTCAAAATATATTTATCACAAGACTACTACGGATTACGCTATTGGAGTCTGCGGAGTCTTAAGTCTGGACGAAGAAAGAAAAAGATGTGATCCACTTAGCCTTGGGGACTTACAACCATCATAACAAAAAAGGCGCCATACTTTCAATCACCCCTTATTTTTTAAGATCCGATAAAAAATAACGAAGTTATGACAAAATTTGTCTCATCACCATTACTGGCTTTCGGAGACTGAATTTTTGAGACCGACATCATTTCCTCCTATTTTTCTACAAATTTTGTCATAACTTTGTTATTTTTTATCGGATCTTAAAAACTAAAGTGCCATTTTGTTCACAATAAAAAGGGTAACATTTTATCTAATAATACTAATTTTAATAAAATGAAAGATTAAAAAGTTATTCATAATTAAAAATTTCAAATGGCCGCCATTTTGAAAATTTCCAGATAAAATTTAGCTACTTTTTTAAATAGTAGATAATGTAGTTAAGTACATGTGTACCAAATTTCATACAGATATCTACATCTGTCCTCAAGATAGACGTTTTTCATAAAAAAAAAAATGGCGGCCAGACAGAAAACGAAGCGTTTTTGGGCCTATGATTATTAGAACTTTTCATCTAATTTTGATGTGAGAAATCACGCTCTGATGTCTTAGAACCCTTTTTCTAAACACCCTGTATATAAAAAAAAAGTTTCAAATAAAAGTTTATTTATATCTAGGGGGAAACAAAACTAGGCTATTGTTTATCTAACTAGAACAAGCTTTCAAG
The DNA here is from genome assembly GCA_024734495.1 of Forficula auricularia. NCBI lineage: Eukaryota > Metazoa > Arthropoda > Insecta > Dermaptera > Forficulidae > Forficula > Forficula auricularia. The sequence goes on along the minus strand of JALMQS010000085.1, from coordinate 22,203,889 downwards.
GGTATTTCAACGTTCTGTTTTTTGAATGGAAACCTATATTTTTCTTTACATATCCTTAATCTAAAAAAAAAAAAACTGTAATACAACTTTCATTAGAACTATTTTTTTTTCTACGACATCAAAAATAGACAAATTTTGGCAAAACATTTATTATCTCGGAAAATATAATTTTTTTATGTTCACTTATTACGGCTTTTTTGTAGACTAAAACTCCATGGTTTCGCCCAATTTTTTGTAATCAAAATAGTTTCAGCCGTTTTTGGTATATTTCGAAAAAACAAACACTTTTTCCATGTACGATTAGAATACTTGAAGGCGACAGTAAAAAGCACAATGTCAAAGAAAATATCTAATTCATTTCTTAGCCTCTAGGCGGCAGCACCGTTTTGAAATTTTTTATCATTGGTTTAAAAGATATCAAATTTCGGTTTTTCGCTCATAATTTCTTCAAAAATAGACCAAATTCAAATATTAAAAAATTATTTAAGGTGTTTTTATATGCGATTTTTGAGTTTGAAAATTTTAATCTTGTTTTTGAAACTGAACTTTTCGATTTTTTTGATAATTTTTTATTTTGAATTTCTATTCATTCTACAAATTTGAAGACTGTGGATTGATAATGGTCATAGGATAATTACTATTTTTTTTTTCATTTTTGAAAATTTTCCAAAAAAATGTATTATCTATTACCTAATCATCAATAAAACTTATGATATTGAGTTCTCTTTTTTTAGTTATTTTGAATTAATTTTTATTGTTAATAGGTGTTTAAAATAAATAATTAGTATTTTAGTTTGTTGAAAGAAAATAATAATAATAAAAAAATAATAATTATCATAGGTCCACTATCAACACGCTCTTAAAATATGTAGAATCAATAGAATTTAAAAAAATCGAAGAGTACATAAAGTTTTAAAAACAATATTAAAATTTTCAAACTCTAAAATTCCATATAAAAACGCTTTATATAATTTTTTCTATTTTTTTCTAAAAAGTATGTAAAAAAAACAAAAACAGAAATTCGATGTGACGGTGCTGCCACCTAGAGGATAAGAAATGAACTAGATTTTTCTTTGGCATTGTTCTTTTTACCGTCGCCTCAATACTTGGCCATAACCCTTGTATGGTAATTTAATATTGGTATCGATGCGATAATTTTGCACAGCAGTTTATATAAGTTTAAATAAAGATATATATATATATATACTTGCCTTATGATTTAATTCTCTTATTTCAGATCTCAGATTCTGTTCTAATAATCTATTCGACATGTCATTTGCTTGTGTGTACATATAAAATGAACTTTTTAGTTGCTCGTCTCTTAGTTGCTTCAAACAAATAAAAAACAAAAAATAATTAACAATATTATAAAAACTAAACAAATTATTTCATTATTATTCAGAGATGTACAAGATACCTCATAAAAAATATTTGGAATATAAGTTACAAGATACTTTTAAGTAAAATAAAATATTTGAGATATCAGATACACGGTAAAGTTTCTGAGATAATAAAGAATAAATAATGAAAAATGTATACTAAAAACAAGCTGGCAACAACGTATATATTTAACCTAAAAAGTGAGTTAACTTTAGTACATTTTTTGACGTTTTTTCGCTTCAGCCATTATCACAAAATAAACTCAACCCAAAAAATAAGCTGACGTGTTCTGATGTGGCCATCCACTTGGCTTTACCATACAACCTGGCCTCTCACTTATATTTAATACTAGCTGCAAGGCCCTCTTGCTTGCCAGGGGGAACGCACCCTGGACCCCCATCCCTCCCCACGCGACCATGCCCAACCCCCGCCCCCACACCACCCACCCCGGACCCTACCCCGTGCCCTCCAACCCTGTGACCCACACCCTCGCCCAGCCTCCTGGACCCCACCCCCGCTATGCCCCTGGACTCCACCCCGCACCACCCCCTGCACCCCCACCATACTCCGGCTCACTCCTCACCCCACCCCCCATTCCACCCCCGCACCCAGTTTTTGCATTTCTAGCCTTCTAGTGACCCACAGATTATGTATACAAAGTTTGGTTGAGTTTGGTCCAAGAGCAAGAATTTTCATTTTTTGACCCTTCCCCCCCATTTTGGGAGGTTAGTTTTTGCATTTCTAGCTCTCTAGAGGCACAGAGATTATGTATACAAAATTTGGTTGAGTTTGATCCTTTGAGGGGCAAGAATTTACATATTTTTCACCTCCCCCTCCCTTTTTGAGGGATTTTTTTAAACAAAAGTTGTCAGAAATCACATCCCCTATAACATTGCTTATCATAAAATTTGCCGTAGGGTTAATAGTTTAGGAGTTACTTGATAATTTTCATTCGTGAGGCCCTCAAACCTCCTTCTGGGGTCAAAATATCAAAACGTTATATAGCTATAAACGTAAGTTAGAAGACATCTGATATAAATATGAAATTTCATAATAATCCCTTCAGCCGTTTTGACGTGAATCGTGAGCAACTTTTCGCAGAAACCACTGAAACATACAGACAGACAGACAGGAATTTTGTTGAGGGTGTTTTCGTTCATAACTTTGCTTGAAACGTGTGCAACCAAAATTTGGCGTGATTTGGACCAATGTACAGACAAAACCTTAATTTTATATATATAGATTTAATAAAATTATTAATAATCATTTAAGGGACGAGGGTTAGTTTTTCCATTTTTAGACTCCTGGGGCCCCACTGATTATGTATACAAAATTTGGTTGAGTTTGCTCAAATAGCCTAGATTATTAATTTTTGACCCCCCCCCCCCACCAATTGTGGGATGTTACTTTTTGCATTTGTAGACTTCTGGGGTCCCACTGATTATGTATACAAAATTTGGTTGAGTTTGGTACAAGAGCTTATATTTTCAATTTGTGACCTTACACCCCCCTCCCCCACCAATTTTGGGCGGTTAGTTTTGCATTTGTAGACTTCTGGGCTCACACTGATTATGTATACAAAATTTGGTTGAGTTTGCTCAAATAGCCTAGATTTTAGATTTTAACCCCCCCCCCTCCTCCCCTTTAATATTGGGACTAGCTCTTAATCTTCAATGGACCAAAACTACGTGTGAAATTTGGTTTTGATATTCACACTAGTTTTTGAGCTAGCTCGTCCACAAAAATTTGGTAACTCACAGACTAACAGACATTTTGACAAAACAATTATTATCTCAAAAAATATAATTTTTTCGATGTTCACTTATTAGAGCTTTTTTGTAGAGCGAAATGCCATTGTTTCGCTCAATTTTTTTAATCAAAATAGTTTCAGCCGTTTTTGAGATATTTTGAAATAAAGAAGAAAATTAAAACACTTTTTTTATGCACGATTACAATACTTGACCATACCCCTGTATGGTAAAGTAAAAAATCATCAAAATCGGTTCACAATTGGCGAACAAATCAGGTAACATAGACAGACAAAAAATCAGTCGAATTGAGAACCTCCTCTTATTTTGAAGTACTAGGTTAAAAATGCCTCTTATAAGAGCTTTTAATTATTATTAATATTATTTAATATAGGTACCTGTATTTCTCTTTGTTGTACATCCAATTGTAATCTCATTAAATCTTCTTGTGTAACAGTTTTTCGTTTCCCATCAGTTTTTCGTTTCCCATCTGAATAAAATGCGTCATATATAATACGCGAGGAAATTAAAGCTAGTACGCCGATAATGAAATAATAAATGGCAGAACCTATGGTATCGGAAAAGTCCATATTTAAACAGAATTCCGGAAATACACCCCGAAATGGTGGATTAAGTTGAATTGTCTGCAATCAAATGGAATATTATCAGGGTGGGGCACGAAACTTAGATAAAGATAAGGGTATATCTGTTTGGATAAGCCGGTGTTACAGCGTTGCCAGCTATTGAATTTATAAATCTGCTAGTCATATCTTGTACATTTTCTTCAATAACTTCTTGCTGCCCCACTGGACCCCGTCTCACGTCCCCTCAAACCACTACTCTCCTCCACATCAGGGATGTTGCGGATGCCGATTTTTTCACATCCGCGGATGCGGATTTTTGAAGGCTCACATCCGCGGATGCGAGTATTAAATCCCACAAAGAGTTAATAAGAAATATGATTATATATTAGAATTTGCCAATTTAATTGATTATTATAAAACTCAATAAATTGTTATTTAATTAAAAAAAAAATTATACGGAATTTATTTATATACCTATATACCGGGTGAGTTTTTTATTTATCTTGAGTCTTATAGCTCAAAAACAGTGCCTTATATGAAAAAAAGTTTCAAATAAAAGTTTATTTATATCCAGGGGGGGGGGGTGGAAACTAAACTACGCAATTGTTTGTCGACCTAGAACAAGCTTTCAAGGGTATTTCGACGTCAACTTCTGTTTTTTAAATAGAAACCTATATATTTCTGTACATATTCTGAATCTAGAAAAAAAAACTGAACAACTTTTATTAGAACTATTTTTTTATATGACATCAAATAAAAAAAATAATAAATCAATTAGATCTCTAAAAAAACTATAATTATTTTAACAATCATTCAACTTAATTATCAAATAATTAATTATTAAATAAATATTTATTAAATCGAAAAGTCACAACAATGAAAATAAGTTAAATTGAAAGTTTTTGCCGAGAGTAGCAGAATTTTTTTTATATTGAAAGAGACTTTTATTGTCTCTTTCAATGAAAATAAGTGTTTATAATGATCTTGAAACTTCATTATACATAGATTTAAGAGATTATTTTCTACTTAATTGATCTATTTAAAAGTCTTGAGTTTAAAAAAGTCTATGTCTCATGTCAATCCAGTAGTATTGTATTACCATAATAAAAATGGAGCATTTTTTTGTTGAAGACAGAATTGAAATGGTCTTAATTTATGCTGTGAATGTAGAAGAAGTGTTATGGGTTTGCCATTGAAATGGATGGCGAGCGCTTTCCTGATCGAAATACACCCTCTCAAGCTTCATTTCATCGTGTTGTAAATTTGTTAAAAAACAAAAAAAAAAAAACAGAAACTTAAAAAGGCCAAAATAACGAAATTGGAACTGGAATTCAACCAGAAGACTTGTTATACACTCTGGAATGTCTCAGAACAGTGTCGAAAAATTATTAAATTATTAATTATTATAAAATTATTTATTTATTTATTAAATATTTGATCATTATTATTTTGATAATTAAGTTGAATGATTGTTAAAAATAATTATTAGAAATTTTTTTTACATCTTATTGATTTAATATTTTTTATTATTTGATGTCAAATAAAAAAAAGTTTTAATTAAGTTTTTTTTTTAAATTCAGAATATGTACAGAATATGTACATATAGGTTTCTATTTAAAAAACAAAAGTTGACTTCAAAATACCCATGAAAGCTTGTTCTAGATCGATAAACAATAGCGTAGTTTAGTTTCCCTTCTGATATAAATAAACTTTTATTTGAAACTTTTTTCATATAATGCACTAGTTTTTGAGTTATAAGACTGTCTCAAGATAAAAAACTCACCCGGTATACAGATATTTTGTGGGTCACTAGAAAATTAGAAATGAAAAAACTGGTGGTGGGGGTGGGTGGTGCAGGAGGTGGGATACGGGGTTGGTGGAGTGGCGGGTTCGGGGTCCAGGGGTCATTGCGGGGGTGTGGTATGCAGGGGGTTGTCCATATCGTAAATATATAAATATATACAATTTTTGTTCGTTTAACAAGAGTAGTTAGATAGATAGATATAAATTTCCCGCTCGCTATTTTAGTTCTGGAGCTACTCGCTTGGGGTGCTGTAAACAGTGTTCCTAAATTTTGGGGGGAGTTGCCTATCTATCTTTTATCTATGACAACTACCATTGTACTTGATTCCAGACACTTCAAATTAATCTATTGTTTTGGATTGTATTTTTTTAATTCTGTTTAAATATGGCCCGTTCTCTAGATCCTTTTTTGGATTTTTTTCATTTTGTTTTTGACGTGGGCTTTCCTTTTTTCATCATGTCTCTTATGTTTGTCTTTGCTTTTTCTTTAGATAAATATATTAAAATTGAAAAACAAAAAAATAAAAAACAAAATGAATTAATAAGAACCCAATTTGATGATGTAAATAAACAAATACAGGTATATTAAATAATAAAATAATTTATTTACTTGTTATAATATTGTTAATTATTTATTTTTTATTTGAAGAAACTAAGAGAATCGCTAAATAAACAAAGTCAAATTATATTATCATTTTTACTCCGAGATCAAAGGGTAATTATTAAAATTGTTTATTTATTTATAAAAATAATGAATAAATTGATTGTTAACGATAATTGTTTGTTTATTAATCTAGAAAAATGGTACCGATGTTGACGCATTGAAAAGAAAAGATAATTTGATTAATGAAAAATTCGAAGAAATTCAAAGTAATGTAAGTTTATTTTATTTTTTAATTTCGCGTTTCTCTGACAGCTGTCAGAAATTTCTTAAAATGACCTATATTGTCTGTTTATTAAAAAACAGATCAGTTTATTTATTTACCGGCTTGGAAACCATTTTATTATTTTTATTTATATCAAATTTAAATATTTAATTACTACCAACATTATTAACTTAAATTCACTATAATTTATTATATCTCTCACTTTTTATTTTATTTTTTTAATAAAATTAATATAAAATGGAAATTAACATTATATTATTTATTTATATCATATATAAACTGAAAAAACATTTTCAAACATATTTTTTTTCTATACATATATATATCGTGTGATTTTTTTTATTTTGAGAGTCTTATAACTCAAAAACAGTGCATTATATGGAAAAAAGTTTCAAATAAAAAAGTTTATTTATATCGAGGGGGAAACTAAACTACGCTATTGTTTGTCGACCTAGAACAAGCTTTCAAAGTCAAGTTTTATTTTTTTAAATGAAAACCTCTATTTTTTGTACATTTTCTAAATCTACCAAAAAAACTGAACAACTTTAATAAGAGCTATTTTTTATTACTTGACCATACAGGGTATGGTCAAGTATTGTAATCGGGCATGAAAAAAGAGGTTTTTTTCCTTCTTTTTTTCGAAATATCTCAAAAACGGCTGAAACTATTTTGATTAAAAAAATTGAGCGAAACCATCGCATTTCGCTCTACAAAAAAGCCCTAAAAAGTGAACATCGAAAAAATTATATTTTTCGAGATAATAATTGTTTTGTCAAAATGTCTGTTAGTCTGTCTGGTTGTTAGTTAGTTAGTTAGTTAGTCTGTGCGTTACCAAATTTTTGTGGATGAGCTAGCTCAAAAACTAGTGAGAATATCGAAACCAAATTTCACACTTAGTTTTGGTCCATTGAGATTAAGAACTGATTAGATTTTGGTGCATATCGACCCAATATTAAGGGGGGGGGGGTTATAAATAAAAAATCTAGGCTATTTGAGCAAACTCAAATTTTGTATAAATAATCAGTGGGACCCCAAAAGTCTAAAAATGCAAAAATTAACCGCCCAAAATGGGGGGGGGGGGGATAAAAAATGAAAATCTAGGCTCTTGTACCAAACTCAACCAAATTTTGTACACATAATCAGCGGGCCCACAGTAATCTAAAAATGAAAAAACTAACCCCCTCCCCTACATGATTATAAATAATTTTATTAAATATTAAATATAAGTGAGGGGCCAGGTTATATTGTAAAGTCAAGTGGATGGCCACATCAGAACACGTCATCTTATATACGATAGCAAATAAAACAAATATTAAATCAATTAAATCTCAAAAAAATCCAAATAATAATTATTCTAAAAGAATTATTCAACTTAATTATCAAATATTTAATTATTAAATAAATAATTTAATAATTTTCCGACAATTATTTATTTAATAATTAATCATTTAATCATTATTATTTGATAATTAAGTTAAATAATTATTAAGAATTTTTTTATGAGATCTCATTTTCCAAACCGATTCATGTAAGGGAAGAGGGAAGACCCAGATTAGAATATTTCAACCAAATAATTGGAGGATATGGGATGCCAGAACATTTAGAGAGGTTAAAACAGCCTGGCGGGGGGATGAGAATCGAGTGGAGACGGATTGTTGCATCAAACCAGTCTTAGGACTGTATACTCAATGATGATGATGAAAATTATAGGATATAAAAGTTGCATCTATTCATAATATAAAATATTCAAACACATTCCTCAAAAATCAATTAATTTTGATTAACAAAAATTTAATTTACTTAACTCGGGGGGGGGGGGAGAAATATATTTTAAAAATCGAGAGTCGGGGGAGAATTGCACCGTTTGGAGAGTCTCCCGAACAAATCTGATGAGTTGGAAATCCTCTCTTCAATAAATAATTAATTAAATAAACTGATCTGGTAGGTATATACGTGTATGTATGTAATATTAAGCATTTTAATTTTTTTTTTTTTGTTTATTCAGGTGACTAAGAATAATGATTCGCTTCAAACACACATAAATACAAACGAAATGGAAAAGAATTTATTAAAAGAGAATTTGATATCTATAGAATATGAAAATGAAAAATTAAACCAAAAGGCAAGTAAAAAGGGTGAAGGCCTAAGGCGGGCGTCGCAGCTGCTAATATTATCATGTTAAGAATACAGAACTATTTTATTTGACCATACAGGGTATGATCAAGTATTGTAATCGTGCATGAAAAAAGTGGTCTTTTTAACACGCTTTTATTAGTTTTACCTGTATGTTTGTTTGTTTGTTTGTATGTATGTATGTAACTCGTTTGGGCTCGATTTTTTCTGTTAAATTCCACAAGCATTTTTCTATAAAAATATTTGTTTACCTACTCAATTTAAATGAAATTATATAAAAATAAAAACATTTCATTCTGTTAAATTCCGCAAACTTTTCAATATAAAAATAATTAAGACTAAAAAGTAAAAAAATAAATTATAATTTTAAAAAACTAAAAAACACGCTTTTGTCAGTAATTCTCTAAAAAGTACAAAATAATGTAATAACCTAATAAACATAAAGTCAAAAAGCATGGGGCGCAGAAGCATGCAGTTTTAATTAATTTCAACAAAGTGCCCCACGCTTTTTGACTTTATGTTTATTGGGCTATCACATTATTTTGTACTTTTTAGAGAATTACTGACAAAAGCGTGTTTTTTGGTTTTTTAAAATTATAATTTTCCTTCTTTTTTTCGAAATATTTCAAAAACGGCTGAAACTATTTTGATTAAAAAAATTGAGCGAAACCATGGCATTTTGGTCTACAAAAAACCCCTTATAAGTGAACATCGAAAAAATTATATTTTTCGAGATAATAATTGTTTTGTCATAATGTCTGTTAGTCTGTTAGTACGTGTACAAATTTTTGTGGACGAGCTAGCTCAAAAACTAGTGTGAATATCAAAACCAAATTTCACACGAAGTTTTGGTCCATTGAGATTAAGAGCTGATTAGATTTTGGTGCATATCGGCCCAAAATTAAGGGCCGTGGAGGGGGGTAAAAATTAAAAATCTAGGCCATTTGAGCAACTCAACCAAATTTTGTATACATAACACTGCCCAACAATGAAAATGCTTCGGGCTCAAAAATAGCTGATTCTTATGTATTTCCACCTGCTGAATTCAAAAATCACCATAAAGATTACCGATTAGCTCTTGTTTTGGAGATATAATCGATCAAAACAGTGAAAAAGACCATTTTGACCTATTTTCGAGTTCCGTTAGATATTAAACAACAATATTTGAGATCACAATATTTTGTTGAACTAATAGAAAACAGCTTCCTCTTGGATTTACAAATTACCACTTGTTTGTAGATCAATTAGAACTCGAGTTATAACTAAAAAACTAAAACTACGTGATTATAAAGGATAATAAACATTAATAAAGTAAAGGGAGTGTAGTTTCAGAGTGAATGAAATAAAACTCAAAGAGGTGTATACAATCTCAATATATTTCGGATTATTAGTTCATCATCAGGAGTTTACAGGTTAAAAACTAATCTGTAAATTCCTGATGGACTAATAACACTGGGCAACAAAAAAGAGGCAAGCTAAAAAAACGACGATCTGATGAAGGCACCACATAAATCTATTCAGACACGACCATCTGTCAAGTATTATTCCAGCAATGTAGAACTCTTAGAATGTAACTACAATTTGTAAAAAAATAAAATGCACTTTCAATGTTGTTAGCATATGTAATTAAAATGTATCTTTTCTCTTGATCCGCCACCTACTGTATTTCACAGAAACTAGAGCTAAGAAAAATTTTTCATTGTCATATTCTGTTTTTCTCAACCCAAAATTGGTAGGAATTGACTCATCAAGTGCTCGAAGCATTTAAAAATTATTTTTTTGTTGCCCAGTGATAATCAGTGGGACCCCAGAAGTCTAAAAATGCAAAAACTAACCGCCCAAAATGGGGTAGGGGGGGGGATCAAAAAATGAAAATGTAGGCTCTTGTAACAAACTCAACCAAATTTTGTATACATAATCAGTGGGAAAATGCAAAAACTAACCCCCCTCCCCTACATGACTATAAATAATTTTATTAAATATTAAATATAAGTGAGGGGCCAGGTTGTATGGTAAAGTCAAGTGGATGGCCACATCAGAACACGTCAGCTTATTTCTAATGGAATCGAATAAGATGAAATATACACAGGGCTGGGCGGTAGGTGTTCTCAGTATGATGCAAGTTTTCGAAATGCCGCCCCTTAAATGCTTTTTCTTTAAAATAACCTTCGAAGAGGTGATTTAAGGAGGTTCTTTCGCGACAATCCACACCAAAAGTTTTAGCCTCGTAACCACTCTATAAATATGAACGGAATTAAAATTTTAGGTTATTTTTTTCAACGTGACTGTCCACTCACACTACGAAATCTCTATATGGATACACACATACTTGCCGGATCGTTTCCAAGCAATTGTGCGCCACTAAAAATAATCGCCCAAATATGTTTTTTTTTTTTTATCAAAACTACGTGGTAAATAATTTCAATTTTTTTTTTAAGTTACTCCAAATATATTATTCTAACAAATTAGTAATTAATTTTTCATCAAGATGGTGAAAGTCCTTCAATGAACAAAAATAAAATAATAAAGATAAGAGTAAATAGATATTTTATTTAATATGGATTTACTATGAGTTAAGGATACTGGGTCACTTATTTCACATTAAAATTAAAAAATTAAAAGATATAAAAATTTTTTCTTTTTTCAATATATATATTTCGGGCTATCAACCCATCTTCAGGAAATACAGAAGGTAACTAAATAAACTTATTGAATGACAGGCTATATATATGTTTATTGAACAGAGAGACAGAATTTATCAAATTATTTTAAAAGGACACTTTCTCTTAAGCTATTGTTCAGAAAGAAAATCGGGTTGACCTTTATTTACATAGGATTGTTTGGGTAAAAGGCAAGTTTGTGAGGTCATTGACTTATGTCTCTGGGTTGGAAATGATTTTTTTCATTTGGATATTAAAAATTCAACTATTATATTTGATTTTACATCTAGTTGATTGTTGATAACATTTTCATCATTTGACAAGGCATATTTTATTTCCATGGATTCAAGAAGGTCCACTCTTAATCCTTTTCTTTCGAAATGAATAGGGGAGGGGTTAGAAGGTGAAGGTACATGATCTAAGGCATATAGATGATTAGCAAATGCGGATATCCATATTAAATAAAATATCTATTTACTCTTATCTTTATTAAAGATGTTTCACCTTGCACCAACACCACAATCTCTACTGATTAAAAATAAAATAATGATTATATCCCCCACCCACCCTTTCCCTATCTACCATATGTAAAAAATGTCATTTTTAATTGCAATTATTTCATGTTTGGTGTGGTAAATCGTCTTCAAATTTTAACAGTATGTGTATTATGCTTTTAATGACTTACTAGGTGTATAACCTTAAATCCGCTGTTTTTTAGTCAAAAAAACACATGGTTTTTTCATAGAAAGCAAAATCAAATTTATTCAAAGTACTTGCCCTCGCTAGCTACACATTTCTCCCATCTCTCGGGCAATTTGTGGATACCACGCCAAAAAAATCCCTTCTCTTTTGAGGCAAACCACTCATCAAGCCATTTTCGGACGTCTTCGTATGAATCGAAGTGCTGCTCAGCGAGCGCGTGGCCCATTGACGAAAACAGGTGGTAGTCTGAAGGGGCCAAGTCTGGTGAATAAGCGGGATGGGGTAGCAGCTCCCAGTTGAGTGTCTCCATGTAGTTTTGGACCATTTTTGACGTGTGCGATGGTGCGTTGTCGTGGAGAAAAATCAGCTTTCCATGTGTTTGTTGATAATACGGTCTTTTTTCACGCAGAGCACGGTGCAATTTGATCAGTTGTTGGTGGTAGTGGTCGGCGTTGACAGATTCACCAGGTTTCAACGTCTCATAGTAAACGATTCCCTGCTGATCCCACCAAACGCACAGCATCGTCTTCCGTCCGAAGCGATTTGGTCTTGAGAAAGATGTTGATGGTTGGCCGGGGTCAACCCATGATTTTTGCGTTTAGGGTTTTCGAAATATACCTACTTTTCATCGCCTGTCACAATCCGATGCAGGAACGACTCTCTTTTTTGTCTGGCAAGCAAGATTTCGCATGTGTTTTGGCGTCGCTCCATCTGCCTGTCGTTCAATTCATGCGGCACCCATTTTCCGATCTTTTGAACCTTTCCCATAGCACGTAGCCGCTTAGAAATGGCTGGTTGAGTAACACCCAATTGCTCGGCAAGCATTTTCTGCGATTGCGTATCGTCCTCGTCCAAAAGAGCCTGCAATTGATGGTCCTCAAACTTCTTGGGCCGATTTTCACTCTTCTTGTCCCACAGGTCAAAATTGCCATCTTTGAACCGCCGAAACCAATCCCTGCAGGTCGTTTCCGATAAAGCACTGTCGCCATAGGCCTCCACAAGCATTCGATGCGATTCGGCAGCAGATTTCTTCAAACTGAAGCAGAAAAGCAGAGCTTCCCGCATATGCTCTTTTTCTGGCACAAAACTGGACATGATTACCCAAGGAAAAACAGACTTTGTGTTATGAAATTGTTAACAATGATCACTGATTAATGTTGTCAGACGTTAAACTCATGAAATAAAATGTATGGCGTGTCCATGGTAGTTCAATACGAGCACTAGCGCCATCGATGAGCAAACAGCGGATTTAAGGTTATACACCTGGTACATTCCAAGCTTCAAAAACTTCTTGAATTTTTGCATTTGTGAAACAACTACCTTAAACAAAAAAAACCTCCATAATTCGTTTAATTAGAGATGTGTATTCGAGAAAGGCAGCCAAGCCAGCTAGCTAGCCATTAATTAATTAACCAACTAACCCGAGACACAATTTTGACTTTTCTAATCTCAAAATTCAATAATAAAGAAAATTGCACCAAGAATTATTTAAAATAATCTATAGCAACTAATTAAAGCTTTTCTTACCTAAAATTTTATTAAAACTATATGGAAAAGTCGAATATTTGTCTTCCAGGTTATTTGAATATAGTAGTAAGATAGTCTTCAATTAGCGTCTCCTTTTCGTAAAACAAATGTAGAATAAATAAACTGACGTGTTCTGATGTGGTCATCCATTTGACTTTACCATACATACACCCTGGACCCTCACTTATATTTAATATTTAATAAAATTATTTATATTCATGTAGGGGAGGGGGGTTAGTTTTTGCATTTTTAGACATCTGGCCTCCCACTGATTATGTATACAAAATTTGGTTGAGTTTGGTAAATGGCCAAGATTTTTATTTTTTGACCCCCCCCCCCCATTTTGGGCGGTTAGTTTTTGCATTTTTAGACTTCTGGGGTCCCACTCATTATGTATACAAAATTTGGTTGAGTTTGCTCAAATGGCCTAGATTTTTAATTTTTAACCCCCTCCCCTCCCCTCCAAACCCCTTAATTTTAGGTCGATATGCACCAAAATCTAATCAGCTCTTAATCTCAATGGACCAAAACTACGTGTGAAATTTGGTTTCGATATTCTCACTAGTTTTTGAGCTAGCTCGTCCCCAAAAATTTTGTAACGCACAGACTAACTAACAGACATTTTGACAAAACAATTATTATCTCGAAAAATATAATTTTTTCGATGTTCACTTATTAGGGTTTTTTTATAGACCGAAATGCCATGATTTCGCCCAATTTTTTTTTATCAAAATAGTTTCGTCCGTTTTTTGAGATATTTTGAAAAAATAAACACCATCTTCATGCACTATTACAATACTTGACCAAACTCTGTATCAATCATTAAGATAATTTTCACTAAGATTACATTGTCCCTAAATGTAATTTTTTTTTTAATTAATTATTTATATTTATTTATTTTTTTAATTTTAGATTGCTGAATTGGAAAAACGAGTTAAAAGAAATGGCTTAGACGATAATAATGTGATAATCGATAAAGATGGAAATAATAGTATTTGGGAGGCGGCAGAAAGAGGATCAGTCCCATCTGTGAAATATTATTACGCTGAAAATCCTATAAATATAATAAAAAAAGACCCGACTTTTAATGATTTCACCCCATTGCATTACGCATCAATGAATGCTAGACTGGAAGTGGCTGAATATTTAGTGTCAATGGGCGCTCAAGTGGACGTCACCAATCAATTTTCTCGAACTCCTTTAATGTCCGCCGCAATGCACGGCCATCTTTCTATGATTAATTTTTTATTAGATAAGGGGGCGAATGTAAATCATCTAGACTTGCAGAAATTGAGCCCCCTGCATGACGCTGCCAGCAACGATAGATACGACGCCGTCAAGCTTCTAATTGAAAGGGGAGCGAATAAAACCATCAGGAACGTGTACAACAGAACCCCGTTGGATTTAGCTAAAAGGAACACGAAAAAAAAGGGCTCACGAGCTAGACGTTTAATTATCCATTATTTATCTTCAATAAATAAATAAACTGATCTGATATACCGGGTGAGTTTTTTTTATCTTGAGACAGTCTTAAAACAGTGCATTATATGAAAAAAAAGTTTATTTATATCAAAGGGGAAACTAAACTACGCTATTGTTTGTCGACCTAGAACAAGCTTTCTAGGGTATTTCAAGGTCAAGTTCTGTTTTTTAAATGTAAACCTAAATTTTTCTTTACATTTCCTAAATCTAGAAAAAAAAAAACTGAACAAATAAACAAAATATTAAAACAATTAAATCTCAAAAAAATCAAATATTTAATTATTATATAAATAATTATTAAATTGAAAAGTCACAACAATGAAAATAAGTTTTATTATTATATTTAAATGTTTCACCTAGAACCAACCCCTATCTCCTTAAAAGTTATGAAAATAAGTGTTTCTAATGATCTTAAAACTTCATTATTATAGATAAAACAAACTCACCCGGTATATATAGGTCTTTCAACAAGGACGGGTCGATGTTGAAATTAAATAAAACAAGCTGTATGTGAGATATTAAAGAAATTTTTTTTATTTGAAAGTCCCATTTATGCCATTATTTACGAAATATGACATCGTTTAAATGTCCACCGCGGCTTCGAACGGTGGCACGGATCCGACAGGTCCAATTTTCAATTACTCTACTGCATAGATCCGGCTGAATCTGAGCGATGGCCTGCATTATGTTGACTTTCAGGGCATCGGTTGTTTGGGGATTATTGGCATAGACCTGCGACTTGAGAAAACCCCACAAGAAAAAGTCTAGCGGGGTCAAATCGCACGATCTTGGTGGCCAATTCACGTCACCTCTGCGAGAGATAACCCTACCCTCGAACCGTTCATGCAGAATGTCCATTGTGTCGCTCGCTGTGTGGCACGTAGCGCCATCTTGTTGGAACCACATGTTCTCCACGTCCATATCATTCAATTCAGGCCAAAAGAAATTGTTAATCATTGATCTGTAGCGCTCGCCGTTGACAGTAATGGCCTCGCCATCATCGTTTTCAAAAAAGTACGGACCAATGACGCCGCCGGACCAAAATCCGCACCAAACAGTAACTTTTTGTGGATGCATTACCACCTGGTGAACCTCATGTGGGTTGTGGTCGTCCCATATACGGCAATTTTGCTTATTAACAAAACCATTCATCCAAAAATGCGCCTCGTCGCTAAAGATGATTTTTCGGCCAAAATCGGGGTCCTCTTCCAAACGTTCTGTAGCCCAGTCAGCGAACAAACGGCGATGTCTATGGTCATTCACTTTGAGCTCCTGGGTCAGTTGGATCTTGTACGGGTGTAGGCCCAAGTCCCGACGCAAAATTCGCCAAGTTGAAGTCTGCGAAAGGCCGAGTTCTTGTGCACGGCGAGAAATCGACTGCCTCGGTGTCTCCTGCACACTCTCACGGACAGCAGCGATGTTCTCGGCCGATCTGGCGTTCCTTTGACGTAAGGGTGTTGGTTGGTTGTTTACCGAACCAGTCGTCTCGAATTTGGTCACCAAACGTTGAAGAGTCGACTTTGAAGGGCCACCGCGTCTGCCGTAAAATGGACGTAACGCGCGCAACGTTTGCACTAACGAACACTCATTTTGATAGTAAAGTTTTATCATTTGGACGTGCTGCTCAATCGTGTAACTTGCCATGGTGATTTGGCATCAGTAACTGAAGAAATAACAATGCATTTGACAGATGCCGTCAAAACAACATGGCCGTCACAAACTGTCAACATCGACCCGCCCTATTTGAAAGACCCTTTACCTATCTAATCCAACTGAACATGTAAAACAACCGAACTCGCCGTCCATCTTACATTTCATACACGGTTTTACACTTAACTCCAGAGCCATCTCGAGGCGCAGCTTTCAAATAAATTAAAAATAATTCTAAATCTAGCATTCATAACCTCAAAAATTACAATCATTTGCATCCATTTTGAAAACAAGCTACTTGGCACACAAATTGACTCAGAAATAAGATTAGGGCTTATAATTTAGTGTCATATACAATATCTTTTATATAGTATATGACTCAGTTTTAGAAATAAATTTTTAACTTATAACGGCTTTTATATAGGTAATATTTTATGTTTTTTGATATCTACCTCCTTTCTCCTTAGTCCGTTTATAGATGTAAGTAATTAAGTATAGCTAGTTTAATAAACAAAGTTCGAAAGCAAAACGTCGTATAATTACGTTCATTATTGAATAATCGACTTGTAATAATCTTCCAATTCTTAAATGTCTGATTATTATAATCTTAAGAAAAAAAGTTATTTTATAAGATATTAAAAAAAAAAAAAAAAATATGTACTTGGGCATTTTTTGTATGATATTCAATAAATAATTTTAAAAGTATACATATCTATATTTTTGATTATATTTCATTACTTTTTTTTTTTTCAAACTCATGAATAATCGATATTAATAAACTAGATTCAGGGCCGGATTTAAGCACAAACTAAGGCCTTCACATCCCCCCTTATAGCCCTCCGATCCTCATACTCAGGATCCGGTTGAGTGGGTCAGGGTGTGGCTACCCCAGAACGGTTTCACACCTCGATATGCTGCGGCTAAGAAGAAAATAATAAACTGCAACGAATCGTTGCTAAACTTTATTCAAATTCATTTGAAATATTAATATGTGTATTCCTTTATTATTAATCAGATATCACTTACTATTTTCAGTCCATGTTGACTTAAATTCAAAAATAGTGATCGATTATCATCTAATACTCGAGGAATAACGTTATTCCTCTAGTATTAGATAAGAATATTTTTGATTTTAAGTTGATTCGTCCATGTCTTCAGCAATGGTTACCAATAATAATCGAAAAGTCAAAAATCCAATGTAGAATTGTTATTCCTCAAGTATTAGATGAGAATCGATGTCTATTTTTCATTTTAAGTCGATTCCTCCATGTCTTCAGCAATGGTTACCAATAAAAACCGAAACGTCAAAAATCCATTGTAGAATGGTTATTCCTCAGGCACTAGATCAGAATCAATCGCTATTTTTGTTTTTAACTCGATTCCTCTATGTCTTCAGCAAAGGTAACGGATAAGAAAACAACACAGTTGCTATGGTTAATTATAAAATTTCCTCCTAAATTTTTAGCATTTCACAGAGAGAAGCCTATCCATTCTTACTTAATCACGTATAAATAGCTATATTAAATCGATCAAATGAATGAATTTAAAAATTAAAAATTTAAAAAAGTACTATCTTACTCTAAAGTAAAGTACTTTAAAATATAATTTTACTAAAAACTTTATTTAACCTTTTTCTGATCCCCAAGGTACTTAATTAGGATATTAAATTTCATCAAAATTGGTTAAGTCGTTTTCAAGATATTTAGAAAAAACTAAAAAAGTACTGAAATAAAGTACTAATGTTTGTGGGCCGATATGTACCAAAAACTAATCAGCGCTTCATTTTATTAAAATAATTGTAGGTTTTCAATTTCATTTCAATCGGTGCAACGGTGTGGAAAAAATCGTGGACGAAAAAAACGATACATCCATCCATACATCCGTACGCACTTCCTGAAAAAATGGCGCTTTTCGGCCTCTCGACGAGACCCCAGGTAATTTTTGGCAAAACCGTCACGTGCTAAAATTCAATCTAATTGAATACTACAATTTGTGACCTTAATTGAGTCCATGGGTTCCGTTGTTTTTACCTGAGGACCCTTTGGAGTCCCGCTTAGCGTGAGACTGATTACAATACTTTACCCATGCTTCGCATTGGATAAAGTAAAAACAAAAAAGAATACCGCATGTCGTCCAAATAATAAAAACAAACAAATAAATAAATACACTAGGAAAAATAATTAAATAAATGAATAAAATAAATATAATATGTCACTTGGTTTGAAGAAAATATAGTTAAATATTAAGTAAAAATAAGTAATTTAAAAAACAGATCAATAAATAAGTAGACAGAAAATTGCCATAGTCAAGGAATAAAAAATAAATAAATAAATAAGCAGGAAACCGCCTTCTCAATACAGGTCGATAAAAAGTATAAAATAATGTGCCTAAAAAGTTTGTCCAATAACTAAATTAACAAGCGGTGGGGGACTTGGACGAAATTAATTAAAACTATCTACACCAGGAGTGTCCAACCCACGGGTCGCATGCGGCCCACCGCTAAGATGAATGCGGCCCGACACAAAATCGCACACTTCAAAAAAAACTTTAAAAATATTTTAATATATACCTATTAAAACTAATTATTTGATCCTAATTAGGTTACCATGGCAACAACAATGTATTTATTGTTATTATTTAATATAGAAAATAAACAAACATGTTCTTCGTTCTAATATAAAATGTACTTCATAATTTATTTATAATATTTTGAATATTAAAAGTAATAAATTTTATTAAAAAAATTGTCCCAAAATGCAGTTAAACCATAAAGAGGCTTTAAAAATATCCAATTTGTGTGTTTACGAATTTAAATCCATATTACAAGAAGTTTAATCTTTATTTACGTCAATAAATACTGGGATACAGCATAATCGAATTATACGATGCACGAGCTTGTATGTAATTATTATCAATATTTTATCTAATACCTCTATTATTATTTCAGTCCCTGGAGCACCGAGCGATGCTCGGTAACTTTTTGCTTCAATTAAAAGTATATATTAATGTTATTTTTAATTTAAAATTCTGATAACAATGGGCAGATCCATTACTTTTAGACGAAAGTGTGCGGGGGTGGGTCACCGATTTTGATGCCCATTTTTTCCTCGAAAGTACATCAGAAAAGGAGATGATCCTGAAAGTTTGAGCCCAATTCGATCAAATTTGGCCGCAGAATTTTCTGAATTTTGAATAAAGTCCATTTTTCAGTCATTTTCAAAAGTTTATATCTCAGCTTCTATATAATTTAGAGACTTGTTTGAGGCGGCATTCTTCTCTGTAAACCCTCTACTTTTAAGAAAACAATTGGTTTACACTCAAATCCGACTTCACAGCGAGCTGCTAACTAAACCACTGTTTCAGAGAAATTTTGCCTAATTTTAAAATGCTGTCATATCTACAGTTTTCGAAGTAGAGGGTTGATCAGCAGCTGATATTTTTTGTTCAGGTCTACTCTGATGAAGTCTACCCACTTTTTACTTGATTGCTTCTATTTCGTTAAGTTATGGCCATCTAAAGCCGATCGATTTTTGAAAAATCGTCATTTTCAGATAGCCAGAACTTTTTTCCTTCAACTCGAAATCCTTTGAAATTTTCAGGGAGTATACTTTATTATATCCTCAAAGAACCCAGAAAATTTCAATTTTGGAATAGAAGTGGTTTCCTAGCTACGATGAATTTTTTAAGATATCAACTTTTCGATTTAATATGACATTTTTTGCGATTTTATAATCAATTTTGTAATTTTAACGTAAATAATTGATATTTTTCAGAAAATATATTCGAAAATAAGGAGCAAAACGGATTGTTTGAGAAAATTGAGCGAAAAAATTAATAAAATTTTTAAAAAGTAAATATTTGTTCAATTTTAAAGAAAGAAATCAAAATAACAATTATTAATTTTTTCGCTCAATTTTCTCAAACAATCCGTTTTGGTCCTTATTTTCGACTATATATTTTCTGAAAAATATCAATTATTTACGTTAAAATTTTTTTAAAAGTAGATGGTTTACAGAGAAGAATGCCGCCTCAAACACGTCTCTAAATTATATAGAAGCTGAGATATAAACTTTTGAAAATGACTGAAAAATCGACTTTTTTCAAAATTTTCTTATCTTTCCACAGTGACTCTGCTTTTATAAATATGAAAAGAAAATATCACTGTCTAACTAAAGCTGGCGTTACTTCATTTTTTTCAAAATTGGACTTGGGCTACTTTCAAAGAAAACGGCTCATTTATTCAACTAGCTGCAAGGCCCGCCTTTGGCAGCCCTCTTCCTAGTCATGGGCACGCCCCCTGGACCCTCCCCCAACATGCACCCGTGCCCAATCCCCGCCCCCCACATCACCACCCCAACACTCCATCCTGCACCCCACGTACCTCGGACCCCCACCCCGTACCACCCCACTAAGCCTCTGGACCCTCACCTGAACCCCACACTCCACCAACCCTGCATCAAACACCCCCGAACCCCATTCACTCGGACCCCACCCCCTGCTACACACCCTGGACTCCACCCTACTCCGTCTCACTCACTCCACCCCCATTTCACCACGCGCAACCCTACCCTAAAACCCACCCCCACTCCATTCCAGCCCCGCGCCCAGTTTTTGCATTTCTAGCCTTCTAGTGACCTACAGATTATGTATACAAAATTTGGTTGAGTTTGGTCCAAGAGCAAAAATTTTCAATTTTTGACCCCCTCCCCCTTTTTTTGGGGCAATTTTTTAAACAAAAGTTGTCAGAAATAACATCCCTACAAATAATAAATAGTTTAGGAGTTATTTGATAATTTTTATTCGTGCACCCCCCCCCCCCACCAAACCCCCTTTTGGGGTGAAAATATCAAAACGTTATATAGCTATAAACCTAAGTTAGAAGAGATCTGATGCAAATATCAAATTTTATAATAATCCCTTCAGCCGTTTTTACGTGAATTGTGAGCAACTTTTCGCGGAACCCACGGAAACAGACAGACAGGAATTTTGTTGAGGGTGTTTTCGTTCATAACTTTGCTTGAAACGTGTGAAACCAAAATTTGAGGTGATTTGGACTAATGTACAGACAAAACCTTAATTTTATATACATATATATATGTGGCAAGTGGCTTTTTTGGGGCGTAAAGGGGCCGGAAGAGAATAGAGAAGATTTGGGAGTTGTGTTTAATTTGCCCATAACGCCACGAGGGTTAAAAAAGGACCTGTGAATAATAATTGTAATTTTCAAGTCTTATTCTTATCAATAAATAATACATTTAATATAACTTTTTTTTTTTTAATGTTTTCTTATTGATAAAAATTGGATTTTTAATAAATTTTAAATATTTTTTTCATATTATTTGTTATTTTTATTTAAATTTTTAAAATTGCGGGTCTCACAATATTTGTTTATAAATTAAATATTATTCAATTATAAAAAAAGTAAAATAAAAGTGTATAGATATATCTACTCTTATTAAACGAGCAAAGATTGTAGGTATATATATTTATATACAATATTTGTATGTTTTTTTTTATTTTCAAAACGGCTCTACCGATTTTGATGAAACCAACTCTATTAACAAGTTTTGAGGATGAGAAAAACCTCGACAAATTTCATCTTAATTGATCTTTCCTTAATTAAAGTAATTATTTATAGATTAAAATTTCAATAAAAAAGTTTGTTTACATTTTTTTCAATTATATTTTATTCATTAATTGGTATTTTAAAACCCACTAATAGGTTATAACAAATATTATTATATTACATTAAAATTTAATTAACAGGTGTCTAAATTGTATAAATACATATATATATATTTGTAACTTAATTCTATTGTGAAAATGGCTCTACAGATTTTGATGAAACCAACTCTATTAACAAGTTTTGAGGATGAGAAAACGATCTGACTAGGTCTGGACCTCGACAAATTTTATCTTAATTGATCTTTCCTTAATTAAAGTAATTATTTATAGATTAAAATTTCAATAAAAAAGTTTGTTTACATTTTTTTCAATTATATTTTATTCATTAATTGGTATTTTAAAACCCACTAATAGGTTATAACAAATATTATTATATTACATTAAAATTTAATTAACAGGTGTCTAAATTGTATAAATACATATATATATATATTTGTAACTTAATTCTATTGTGAAAATGGCTCTACAGATTTTGATGAAACCAACTCTATTAACAAGTTTTGAGGATGAGAAAACGATCTGACTAGGTCTGGACCTCGACAAATTTTATCTTAATTGATCTTTTCTTAATTAAAGTAATTATTTATAGATGAAAATTTCAATAAAAAAGTTTGTTTACATTTTTTTCAATTATCTTTTATTCATTAATTGGTTTTTTTAATTTTAAAACCCACTAATAGGTTATAACAAATATTATTATATTACATTAAAATTTAATTAACAGGTGTCTAAATCATAACATTACAGGTGGATTCATAACAAAACAGGTGTTTTTACAAATAAAGTGGTTGAAGTGGCTTTTTTTATATAACTTGGAAACAAATCTTATTTAATTTTATGTTTTTATTTCAGATCCTATACGATTATTTTTTTCAAGTGGATGGCCACATCAGAACACGTCAGCTTATTTTTTCTTATATTACTATATATTAAAATTATGAAATTTAATTAATTAGAAACTTTTTCTATTGAAGAGGGATGATAAACTCAATGCTGAATTGATGCAAACCCAGGTAGCACAAGAATAATCTATAAATATTCTGATAATATCTTTTCTGGACATTGGAATATCCTGTGAATAATCTTTCAATCTTCGTAGATATTCTGGGAATTTTCTTAGAACTAAAATATTCGTGTAGGACATTAAATTCCCTTTCCCGGAATATTCCTAGTTGCGCATTCTTGGAATATTCGGAAAAGAATATTCTCAGAAGATTAACGGCCATACAAATATTCTGTGGATCTCCTGGAGATAATTAGATATATATATGTCCTTTAAATAACTTCTTAGAATATTCTGGGAATATTGTGTGTCACCTGGGAAGGCAGCCCAAAATAATGAAAAATGCAAAAAATAAAAGATTAGAACGTCATTTTCATCCTCTTAAAAACTCTGAAGATTTGGAGAAACTTCTCTCCTTGTTCGGGAATTTAAAATGGTCAACGAAGGAACCT
>JALMQS010000085.1:21992963-22180093 GCA_024734495.1 Forficula auricularia | reverse complement strand
ATTGTACTTCGTTCAGTTACATAACACATATTATTTTTTGTACTTTTTGTTGCTACTGATAATAGAATGTTTTTTTAGTTTTTCACCGACTTCAAAAAAGGAGGAGCTTCTCAATTCGACTGATTTTTTTTTTGTGTGTGTATATGTTACCTGATATCTTCGCCAATTGTGAACCGATTTTAATGATTTTTTTTGCATTGGGTTCAGTCTAGTTTTTGATTGGTCCCGTTTTTTTTCATTGGTATTGGACCTTTTTTGATATGTTTGTTTAGACATAACTTCTTTGTTTATGAACCCATTTCGATGATTCTTTTTTATTGGAAAGAGGGTATTTAGAAGCGTGTTTTTTTTCTAAATATAATTTATCACTGATTGCCGTGAACTTGGTGAAATATTATTTAATAATAATAAATTACTATTAAATTGAAAGTTTTTGCCGAGAGTAGCAGAATTTTTATATATTGAAGGAGACAATAAAAGAGTGTGTCTTCTGCTGGAATTATAAATTTTAATTATTTATAACGAGACTATAGTTTCGAGGGTTTTGCCCTCTTCATCAGTCTATTACAATGGGTTCACAGGAATTAATATTATGAATGAAAGGTTAACATCTTTCATGTGGATATGTCAAGAAATTATACAGGGTGCGCAAGTCAAGAATTGAAATTTATACTTGTTTTATTATTTAGTCTGTAGGTGACGTTCGTGAAGTTTATATTTTAGCGGCTATTTTTAAAATAAAGCTTTCGGGAATTTCTATTTTCCTATTTTTATTGTCTCCTTCAACATAAAATGTATGTATATGTTTGGCACCGACTTCAAAAAGTAATTTCATGTAAATATTTCATAATTTAGTTGTAACTAAATAATATAATAATTATTTTATACCTATTATTATTATTTTATTTGTTGCATTTAATTTTTTTGAAGTCGGGTTTTATTTTTTATTTTTTTTATAAAAATTATTTTTTAACTATTATTTATTTAGAATCTGGACTGTCATGCACAATACTATATAAATTATATTTTAAAAATGTATTGTATCTTTTGCACATAAATATTATTTAAAAAAGTATATTTGAAAAAATAAATATAAATATTTTATTGAATTATATTAATTCTGTATATTATACAATAAATAAATAAATAATAATAATAATAATAATATTTGGAAAAATAAATTATTCTGATTTATTTAAATTGAATTGAATTTTTTCTTTATCTCTGCCTATTGAAAGGAATCAATCAAAAGAGAAAGAGAGAGAGAATTTATAAATGTCATTATTATTATTATTATTACTATTATTATCCTATCCTACCTACCAGTTGGTGGTTTTTATTTAATTCGATATCTGAATTGATTGATATACCCGCCTGCCGCTAGGGGGCTTAGTGTTTTAATATTAATCACAGGTTTCTATCTCTTTTTATTATTATTATTATTATTATTTGATTGTAATTGACCGATTTGTTGGAAATTCAACGCAGGTAAATGGAAAAAAAAACTGTCATTGACAAATAACAGACATCAGGTACACTTTGAACAATATTGTAATTGATAAAATAAAACAATAGATATATCTACAAAATGCATATCTATTTATCTTATACTGTCAAATGAGCAATCCTTGTCAGTATATGTATACGTATATAATCGATTTCGATGAAAATCAAGGATTATATAATTTTTGGGTCTACAAATTGATTTATCAGGGTCTAATTTTAGAGTAACTATAATTTGATGTTTTTTTTTTTTTAATGCAATCGAATGCAAGAAGGGGTGCACCAGTAAAGATGCAGCCCCTATGGATCTCGAAAGACCCTTGCATTACCGAAGAGAAGGAAAAGTTGATTAAGTGAGGGGTGGAGACGTAGGTGTTTATGCACTCCGGTTTTGAAGGTTTGAAGATTATAGGTGCTGGGGAAGATGGAGGCTGGGAGAGAGTTCCAGTTCCTTGAAGTCATGGGGATATATGTATTGGCGAATGAAGTGGTCCGGCACTTTTCTAATTTGACCGCGAAAGAGTGTTGGGAGTCGGCAAAACGCGTGCTACGTGCAAAGCATGCTTTAGGGGGAATTATTGATTTTATCTCATCAGAGCACCTGTCGTGATAGTATCTATAGAAAAGGGAAAGGGCGGAGACATTTCTTCGATGGTCGAGGGAGTCGGTGAGAGTAGAATCGTCAATTAGCCTGACGGCTCGTTTCTGAATTGCATCAAGGGTAGCAAGAGAATATTTTGAGGCTCCTCTCCACAGATGAGAGCCGTATTCGGAGACAGGGGCGGATTTGGGCCTTGTAGATGGTGAGAAGCTGTGGGGGTTTGTAAAATCGCTTGGACCTGAATAAGAAGCCAATCTTCCTTGCTGCAGATTTCGCCACAGAGGAGATGTGTTCATTCCAAGACAGGTCTGATGCGACAGAGACGCCCAACATGGATAGGCTGTCACACATTTTCAGGGTATTCGAATCGAAGTGAATATCAGGGAAATCTTTATTTTCGCGCCTAGAAATTAGACAACATTGAGTTTTGTTTGTATTAAAGTTAACTAAATTTTTGAGAGCCCCATTTATTCAGTCAAATCGGTTTAATTTGATTTCACACAATTAAATTAATTATTATCAGGTGGAAGAATGCCAATCTTGGGGTTATAAAAAAGGTTTCTCTTTTCTTTTGTGCCCAGGCAGGCAATGGGTTTGGGTTAATTCATTGTTCTTAAAGGATTTGAAGAAGTATTATGATAATATTATAGATATATTTTGTTTTCCCTAAACTTTAGAATTAAAATGTTTCACAGAAATACACCATTCTCTCTTAAGTAAAAAGGAAAATTTATATTTTTAAATGTGATTATTTTATTGTTATTAGTTGGCTAACCTGAGTCTGTCGGAAAGAAACATTCCAAATCTTAATCAATATTTCTTATTATAAATACATTTCCCAGTATTCCAGTGCATTCAAACCATTTTTTAAGGTAATGTTCTTTATGGCATTATTTAGATAATTTTAAATTAAGGATTTTCTTCTAGAAGTTCTATTTATTTCTATGAAATTTTTTCAAAAAGTTCATTAAAATCAAATAAAATGAGCCCTGTTAAGTTGCAAGATCTTTATTCTTATCAATTAATCATATCAATCAATCTATTAAAATATATATATATATATATTGTTCTCAATGATCTAAACCACTGAGACCGATTATAATCAGAATTCGCACACCATGTGCAGTTCCGGAATCCAACTTGGAAATATAGGACAGTTTAGAGCTCAAATTATAGTCGCCAATTTTATTTATTGCTACAGTATTTGTCTCGTTATTCTTTGACAGTCGTTTGAGCTCCAATGGATTCTAACAGATGTCGATACCTTTCAGACTGGGTTGAGTAAGTAATCAATAGAGCTGGCGCTGCCATGGTAAAATCTACGAGCGTTGTCTACCTGTCTTCATTTTAACATGCATAGTTACCTACGTGTTGTTGCTTATTGCTATAAGAATTCAATTAAATTTATTTTGTAGTGAACGAAATACCATTATAATTCAATTGTTGCTTCCACTTTTTGAAATTTTTGGTGTTAGCATAGCCGGCCACGTGTTACTTGAGACTGAAGTGTAAATTGCATTCATATTATAACGAATGCTAATGGAGCCAAATTAATCCTGTTTTTTACTTATTTAGTAGCTTCATTGAGTCAAAGCATTTACCATTTGTATAATTATTTGAATCATGAATGAAGCTCGGTCAACGGGCGATTTTGGCAGCTTCAAAAACGTTGATGTTTAATGACGAAATTAACTTCCGAATACAACAGTTTGTTTACCGAGGCGATCTGATCGTCTTTTAAATCAATCGATGCTGTTGTTGATGAAAATGAAAGTATAATTTTTCCGATTGAATTTTTTTAAATTCATTACCAGATATCCCTGGAAGCTGCCACGCGATAATCGTCTGATCAAGATTGGTTCCCCTATTATTCTCCTCAACGTAATTTGGATCCACCTCAATTATGTAACGGTACGCCGTTTGGTCATCAAAAGAGTCACCGGAAGCATTCTTGGCAAGCAGCCATTTTGGCTGGGAAGTTTTAAAGGAAAAATGGTCCTGCCTGCCACGTATTCCGATGATACCATCAGATTCTGCCATACCCTTCAAAAGGCTACAGTTTCCAATTCGTTTACGCTTTCAGCCTTGTCTACAAAATAAATCCTCAAGGTCAAACAATGTCCATTTGGTGGTTAGATTTGGAAAATACATGTTTTTCTCTAGCTGGCGCTTCCTATATGTTGCTGAAATGTTCACGTCGTTAGAAGCCGTCGGAATCTGTCCGTGTACAGCTAAAGACAAGGTTAACCGGCAAACATTGTGCACCGATTGGTGATTGATTGCAGATCAGAGTGAGAGCATTGCTTATAATTCAAAAAATGAATTGATATCAATGTTTAAAGAGTTTCATAGACTGTCTGCCTATGCACTACCTCATTTACGAGTTTAAATGCGTCTTCATGTTATTTACTGTATTGCACATGTAATACATCACCTATTTGCTTTATAAAATTAAAATGGAAATAATCAATCTGAGTAAATTACCTATTTTGTGTCTGATTTCTGCCTAATATCAAGTGTAGAGAACATTTTAATTAATTGTGTTCAGTACGTCCCCTTCAAATCTCAATCAGTGAATTTGCATACCAGCATCAACAACGCTTTCGTCTTTGTTCGTTAATCCATTTCACTGTAGCACTCAGAGTTATAGTAGTAGAAAGTCAAATAAGGAGATCACCCATATTTTTTTACTGATACTATCTGTGTGAAAAAGCATAGTAAGGACTCCGCGACTGATGTTCTCTTATCGGTTTCCCTCTTTAGATTGTTTGCCTACAATGTACATACCACTAAAACTTTGTAACCACATGCAACGCGTGGCCGGGTCAACTACCATGTATGTAAAAAAAAAAAAAAAAAACAATTTACATAAAAGGTAATCAATTTTGGACACCTCATACTTTCATTCCGAGACGCCGCCCACCCCGGAGGGCTAGCTGGGACAGGCGTGCCGGTATATATATATATATTATTCAGTCTTACACTTTCTTTTAATTGAAAAGTTTTATCCAATGATATAATATTAATATAATTTATATAAATACATAGATATATCAAATATCAGTATAAATTTTATTATTAATCATATCATCTGTAGCGCAGTTGGTTAGCGCAGCCTCGGCTAAAGAGGAAGACGCAGGTTCGAATCCTGCCAGATGCTAAATTTCATTTTTCCTTTTCAAAAACAAAAATAATGAAATGATTTATGAACTGCAAAAAATTCGCAGGCTGAATCATGGAAATTATTCAAATTTACGCGGTTCAATTAATTTAATTAATTTCAAAATAAAAATGGAACTAAGTTCGTTAAAAATAAAATGTTTATACAAAATCAAAAGTCACTAGACTAGTCTAGAAGATAACCGCCAAAAGGAAAAATGACATCGATCTAATATGGCTTCTCTGGTAGGATTCATCTGTAGCGCAGTTGGTTAGCGCAGCCTCGGCTAAAGAGGAAGACGCAGGTTCGAATCCTGCCAGATGCTAAATTTCATTTTTCCTTTTCAAAACAAAAATAATGAAATGATTTATGAACTGCAAAAAATTCGCAGGCTGAATCATGGAAATTATTCAAATTTACGCGGTTCAATTAATTTTAATTAATTTTATTATTAATGTTATATATACAAATTACTTATGGAAAGTGGTGTAGGTTTTAGGTGAAACATGATGTTAATTAATAGAGTAAAGGGTGTGATCACTGTGAAACTACACACCCTTTACTCTATTAATTATTCAAATTACGTAGAATTATCTTTTATCTACGCTGTTCAGCAGGGTTTGTGTGATATACCGGGTGAGTTTTTTCATCTTGAGACAGTCTTATAACTCAAAAACAGTGCATTATATGAAAAAAGTTTCAAATAAAAGTTTATTTATATCGAGGGGGAAACTAAACTACGGCTATTGTTTGTCGACCTAGAACAAGCTTTCAAGTGTATCTCAAGGTCAACTTCTGTTTTTTAAATGGAAACCTATATTTTTCTTTACATTGCCTAATTCTACAAAATAAACTGAACAACTTTCACAAGAACTATTTTTTTATACGACATCAAATAAACAAAATATTAAATCAATTAGATCTCAAAAAAATTTCTAATAATTATTTTTAACAATTATTCAACTTAATTATCAAATAATAATGATTAAATAATTAATTATTAAATCGAAAAGTCACAACAATAAAAATAAGTGTTTATAATGATATTAAAACTTATGTTATATACTCAGATTTAAGATAATATTTTCTACTTAATAGAAGAACTACTTGAAATTCTTGAGTTTAAAAAAGTTTATTTCTCGTGTCAATCCAGTAGATAGTTATATTGTATTACTATAATAAAAATGGAGCATTTTTTGTTGAAGATTGAATTCAAATGATCTTAATATATGGTGAATGTGGAAGAAGTGTTATGGGGCTGTCATTGATAGATGCCGAGCGTTTTCCTGACAGGGATACACCCTCAGGAGCTTCATTTTGTCGTGTTATAAAAGACAGGAAATGGAAAGGCTACCAAGTAACTGAAACAGGGCAAAATAACGAAATTGGAACTGGAATTCATCCAGAAGACTTGCGATAACACTCTGGAATGTCACAGAAACAGTGTCGAATTATTAATTATTATTAAATTATTTATTTAATAATTAATTATTTATTCATTATTATTTGATAATTAAGTTAAATAATTGTTAAAAATTATTATAATATAATTTTTTCTAAGATATAATTGATTTAATATTTTGTTTATTTGATGTCGTATAAAAAAATAGTTCTAATGAAAGTTGTTCAGTTTTTTTTGTAGATTAAGTAGACGTAACAAAAAATATAGGGTTCTATTTAAAAAACAGAACTTGACCTCGAAATACCCTTGAAAGCTTGTTCTACGTCGAACAACCATAACGTAGTATAGTTTCCCCTTCGATATAAATAAACTTTTATTTGAAACTTTTTTTTCATATAATGCATTGTTTTTGAGTTATAAGACTGTCTCAAGATAAAAAAACTCACCCGGTATATAGTTAGTTTGTAACTTTTGGCCGTCTCGAGACGCTGCCCGCCAGGGCCACCCGCCCGGTGGGCCAAGGTGCAGAGGGCACGCCTGCCGCAGCTTGTATATATATATATATATCGATATCTCTCGAGAGTATCGGGAGAGAAAATATCGATATATATCGGTATTTTTTACAAAGCTAGTAATTATCTAAAAAGTATTCAAAAAATATGGTAGGTATGTGGTATATCAAAATATTTAATTAAAATTCTGAAAATTAAAGACACATGGAGAAATTATAAATTTTTTTATTAATTTATAGCTGCGACTCCCGCCTTCGGTGGGCCCGGAGAGCATCAAAAAGTTAGCAAAAAAAAAAAAAAAAATTAATTGTGACTTCAAATTAAAATATAACTTTTTATCTGAATGCAAAATTAATAATAATATTAATATATATCTCTTCACTAATGCTTAAAATTACTCGGTATCTCAGCTACTCTATATTATAAGCGAAAGTAAAAAAAAAAATTACTAAATAAAAAAAGTATTAGTAGTAGTAATAGTAGTAGTACTCACACTTGGGAAAAACTCGGCGATTAATAATAAATTGAAAAATAAAAGTAGAATCGTTGCCGTCAACGTTGACGCCAAATGAATGAGATCTCTGAAAACAAATAGAAAAAAAATGAAATAAATAAATAAATAAAATAATAAATACTGATTTTATTTAGTTGTTTACTTGGTAGAATGAAAATTTGAGCGACTGCCGTGCAGAGGAGGGCAACTAAAAGTCCGAAAGCGGAAAACGAAGAGAACGCCTCTTTGTGCAGTTGGTATTCGTGTTCGGTGTGAGGGTCGAGAAACGTCAGCGTTAATAGCTTGGTGTGTTTACTTAAATCTCTGAAAAATAGCAAACAAATTATACCTATAGGGACCGTGAGTCACGAATTTAGCGCCAAATGGCAGCGAAAAAAAAGCTTTGGGGATGATTTATTAAACGTCTTAAGATAAAGAGACTCGCTGACGACCCCATAGGCTCCGTTCACTCTTTTATCTATGGATTCTATGTATATTATAATATAATATATGAATAAGCCAGATTAATTTGCCGCAACGCTGACGGTATTGCTGCCGACAGGGATGCCGTCGGTATATTTGCGGCAAATTTGAAATACTAATCGTAATTTGGACTCGAATTTTGAAATGAAACACTCCAATTGATTTTAAATTAAGAAACATTAAATATATTGATAATTAATCCTCCTTCCCGCCCCCCTCACCACTCAAAAATTAAAATAAGAAAAACCTCTTTTCCGATAATTATTTCAATTCCATTATTCTTCCTCTCTAATTTTTCTATAAAACTCGATTTTAATCAATAAAATTGCCCAATTTTTAATATATAATAATAATTTTAATAATCTTATTGCGGGATATAAAATTAAAAAACTACTTATTTATTAAAAGAAAATTCAATAAAAATGCAAATAAACATTTTTATCGAGACAACCACATGTGAATAATTATTTCAATTAACAAAAAACCCATCAAAAACAACTTAGCCTAAGATGAGACCATGGCAGATCGAATGTCCAACATAAAACCCTCATAACCAGTGAATTTCATCCAAATCGTTAGAGCCGTTTTCGAGAACCCGACCGGATATATACAAACCTTGCTCGTTTAATTTAATAAGTACCTGGAGGCACCGAGCGATGCTTGGTAACTTCTTCCTTCAGTTAAAAGCTTTATTGTAATATTATTTTTAATTTAAAATTCTAATAAAAAGATCTATTTTTATTTGAGACCCGTTTTCAAATTAAAAAAACAAACAAATATATATAATGAATTCGACCAGTGTACCCCCCACCTGCACGCTGCTCTATCCCACCCCCGAAACCTCGCCCTATCCCCGGATCCCCAACACTGCCCCCCACATCCACCCCCGCTCCGCATCAAGATCGCTTTCTCATCTTCAAAACTTGTTAATAGAGTTTGTTTCATCAAAATCGTTAAAGCCGGGTTTAGTTATTGCTTGACAACAACACACCACAATCACAATAGTTCTTCAAGGCCTTTGAGAACAATTAGCCCAACCCAATGTCTGTCTGGGTACAATAGTAAAAGGGAAACCTTTTTTTAAAACCTTAAGAATGAAATTTTTCTACCTGAGAATAATTAATTTGATTACGATAAAACCCATCAAAAACAATTTTGTCGAAGATGAGACCGTGACAGATCGAATTGTCATCCCAAAACCCCCCTAACCCGTGAATTTTATCAAAATCGGTAGAGCCGTTTTCAAAATAGAACTAAGATACAAACAAATATATAAACAATTTTTGTTGGTTTAATAAGAGTAGATGAATAATAAGATAAGATAAGATTTAATATAATAATAAGATAAAAGTATTTTTAAGGGATTTTTCGAAAAAAATTTTTTTATATTAGTATAGGTTTTTAACTTCAAATTCGGACATTAAATTTTAAAGCCCCACCCCACCACGCCTCTGGGCCACCACTCCAACCTGAACCACGACGCCCACCCCACCCCCGCACCACACCCCCGCCTACCCTCCTGGACCCCATCCCCGCTACGCCCCGGACTCCACCCCGCACCACCCCCGCCCCCTCATACCAGCCTCACACCCCCATACCCTAACCAACCCCCTACTCCATTTCACCCCCCCGCAGCATCACTCAACCCCGCCGCACCCAGTTTTTGCATTTCTAGCCTTCTAGTGACCCACAGATTATGTATACAAAATTTGGTTGAGTTTGGTCAAAGATCAAGAACTTTCATATTTTGACCCCCCCTCCCCCTTTTTGGGTGGTTTTTGGGGAATTTTTTTAAACAAAATTAGTCAAAAATCCTATTCCCTATAAATTTGCTCATAATAAAATTTGCAGTAGAGTTAATAATCTTAGGAGTTATTTGATAATATTCATTCGCGCTCCCCCCAAACCCGCTTCTGGCGTCAAAATATCAAAACGTTATATAGCTAAAAACGTAAGTTAGAAGACATTTGATGTAAATATGAAATTTCATAATAATCCCTTCAGCCGTTTTTACGTGAATCGTGAGCAACTTTTCGCGGAACCCACTCAAACATACAGACATACATGAATTTTGTTGAGGGTATTTTCGTTGATAACTTTGCTTGAAACGTGTACAACCAAAATTTGGCGTGATTTGGAGCAATGTATAGACAAAACCTTAATTACATATAGGTATATAGATACGGGACACCCTGTACATAAAAAAAATCCCATTTTTTTTTAAATCTCAAATTGCAATTGAATGTGTTGCTATATTCACTTTTGTCCATCTCGATTGACTAGTTCTTCACGTAGGCGTTTTTTGAAATCTTCGGAATCCTCTCTCGTTCTGCCATTGCTGAGCACATCGGCTGCCGCTTCTTCTTCTTCATCAGCACTTCCACCCTAAAAAAGGGAAAAAATATGTTATATTAACCCACTAAAATCCACTTCTGTGAATTCTTATTTTACCATACAGGGTATGGTCAAGTATTGTAATCGTGCATGAAAAAAAGTGGTTTTTTGCTTCTATTTTTCTAAATATCTCAAAAACGGTTGAAACTATTTTGATTAAAAAAATTGAGCGGAACCATGGCATTACGGTCTACAAAAAAGCTCTAATAAGTAAACATCGAAAAAATTATATATTTTAATATTTGTTTTGTCAAAATGTCTGTTAGTTTGTGCGTTACCAAATTTTTGTGGACGAGCTAGCTCAAAAACTAGTGTGAATATCAAAACCAAGGTTTTGAACACTGCTTTTGAGAGAGGAAGGAAACATTTTATTTGTTTCATTCATTGACCCCTTGAAACCCTGAAGAAGGAGGGAAGAATCCTCCGAAACGTCGGTTTGAAAGGAAAGGAGGAAGGAAAATCCAATAAATTACACCTTATTTGAATATGTGTTAATTTTTTCTTTCCTCACTACCCCCCCCCCCCCCCCCCCCCCCCTCCCCCGTGCTGCCTTCCATTACATTCAATTAAAATTTCTACCAGTTCGTCTTTGAATAGGTTTTTTTCACGAATTAAAAAAAAAATCATTTCTTTTTCTGGTTTGAAAATTTTAAGTTATTTAAAAATGAATTTAGCAGAGAAAATTTCATTGCAAAAAAAATTAATGATTTTTTTTTTTTTTTTTTGAAAAACTGAAATATTTCATAGAATATGACTTTTTGTATATTTATTTTGTATATTTTTCTTAAAGATTAGCTTTAAAAAAAGAAGAATTTAAAAAAACAAAAACAAAAAAACAATATAAGAGTCTAATATTTAAATGGAGATATTATTAATTGCTAATGGATCTAAAATTAACCTTCCAGCGGGCGCGCTGTCTGAAAATTTACGTCACATGTGCCTTATCGCTTCCCCCACTTTTACCACTTATGCGTAGTCTTAAGAATCGAGCTCAGGGTTTTTCTATACTATACGTATGCTTAGAAGTTTTTGTTATTCATTGATATTTGGAAATTTCCGTTGACCGTATATTTTACGACAGGCGCCTTAAAGTATAAGTATATTAAATAAGCTAATTTTTTTCATTTTTTCTCATTTTATATCGTTTTTAATTTAGCATACAGGGTATGGTCAAGTATTGTAATCGTGCATGAAAAAAGTGTTTTTTTTCCTTCTTTTTTTCGAAATATCTCAAAAACAGCTGAAACTTTTTTGATTAAAAAAATGTAGCGAAACCATGGCATTTCGCTCTACAAAAAAGTTCTTATAAGTGAACATCGAAAAAATTATAATTTTCGAGATAATAATTGTTTTGTCAAAATGTCTGTTAGTCTGTGCGTCCGTCCGTTAGTCTGTGCGTTACCAAATTTTTGTGGACGAGCTAGCTCAAAAACAAGTGTGAATATCGAAACCAAATTTCACACGTAGTTTTGGTCATTGATTTTTTCGTTTATTGGCCACGCAGGTGGGGGCCTACTAACAAGAAATATTTACATTATCGGGTGAATTTAATTACAGGATTATTTACATGATTATAGGAATATTAATATAATATATTTACAAAAAAATTTCTTTTTTCTTTTTTTCTTTTTTTATATACAATTTCTATCGCATGGCGATTTCCCTATAAGTTCTCCTGTTGAAGCTGTAAAAGTTCATTAATGAACCCCTCATCGCCCTGAAGGTCATATCGTATAAAGTTCTCTGAGAAATTCCCAGGGCGATTAAGAGCTGATTAGATTTTGGTGCATATCGACCCAAAATTAAAGTGGGCGGAGGGGCAGTAAAAAATTAAAAATCTAGGCTATTTGAGGAAACTCAACCAAATTTTGTATACATAATCAGTGGGGCCGAAGTCTGAAAATGAAAAAACTAACCGCCCAAAATGGGAGGGGGGGGGGTGTAGGGTCAAAAAATAAAAATCTAAGCTCTTGTACCAAACTCAACCAAAATTTCGTATACATAATCAGTGGGACCCCAGGAGCCTAAAAATGCAAAAAACTAACCCCCCTCCTCTACATAATTATAAATAATTTTATTAAATATTAAATATAATTGATGGGCCAGGTTGTATGGTAAAGTCAAGTGGATGACCACATCAGAACACGTCAGCTTATTTTAAAGAGTAGTGTCGTTTATTATTTTTCATAACCTTACAGCAATTATCTAACATTAATATAAAGAAAACACCATTTACATGGAGAAAACTTGGCGAAGTCAAATTTACGACAAGGACCCACTCAAGGGAAATTACACAGCGCGCCCGCTGGAAGGTTAAGAAAGGGGGATTTCTTTTAATAAATAATAAATATATGTTAATGTATCAGCATCAGATTTACTTAGATATTAAAATGAAAGTTTTTGCCGAGAGTAGCAGAGTTTTTATACATTGAAGGAGACAATAAAAGAGTGTGTCTTCTGCTTGAATTATAAATGTTATTTATTTATAACGAGACTATAGTCTCGGGGTTATAAGTCATCCATTGGACATAGGAATAACATTTATAATTCAAGCAGAAGACACACTCTTTTATTGTCTCCTTCAATACTTAGATACTAGTAATATTTGAGGGGAGTACTCACGAGAGACTCCTTGTCCTTGTCGTCGCCGGGGGTGGCTACGCTGTCCTCGCTGACAGTCCCATTCATGACGTCACCACCACTCGGACGAAACTAAAAACATCCCAAAGCTAAATTCAATCACTAGACAGTCCCTACCAATACCATCCGGCAACAACACAAACACAAACATATAGGTATAAATGTTTCAATTGAAAAAAGTTGATGATTTTTAACAGTAGGTGGGTGTCCTCTGCTTGAATTCGTTTTGAATTCTGTCTTATTTTACTAGGTGTGCCGGTTAATAATGTCCTTTTTTTCGGCATGAGGAAAACACAAATTTTTCAGAACTGGCAAAAGTGGTTTATTCCAAGTATGCACCATCGGATTCTACACATTTTGACCAACGATCCGGCAAATTGTGTATCCCCTCCCAGTAGAATTTCTCCCATTTCGAGGCGAGCCAAGATTCGAGCAATTTTGCCACTTCTTCGTAATTAGCGAAGTGCTGGTCAGCCAATCCGTGTGCCATTGACCTAAAGAGGTGGTAATCCGATGGAGCGAGGTCTGGAGAGTAGGGCGGGTGGGGTAGGGCCTCCCATTCGAGCGCTTTGATGGTTTCTTTCGTCGATTTGGCGGTGTTCGACGAAGCGTTGTCGTGGAGCAAAATGACACGTCCATGTCTTCGAGCCCATTGCGGCCGTTTTTCGATCAATGCATGATTCAAATTGATCAATTGTTGTCTGTAGCGCATTCCTTGCGATTGGCGCGGATCTTCTGCCAGCAAGTCCTCCAGGTCAGCATCCTCAAACTTTTTCGGCTGTCCAGGCCGCTCCTTGTCGTTCACACCAAAATCACCACTTCGAAACCGTCCAAACCAACGTTGGCAGATTTTTTCAGATGGAGCATGGTCCCCATAAACTCCCCCGAGAATACGAGCCGTTTCCGCAGCCGATTTCTTCATTAAAAAATAGTGCAACATCACCTCCCGCAAATGCTCTTTTTCGGCACAAAATCCGCCATGTTTACAAGCCAATATCTCATACACAAATGAACCGAATGTTGACATGTTATATGCCGTTTGAAAGGTGATTACCAACACTATAAAACCAAAAAAATATTTGGATGAGTTTGGTGGAAAAATACCGAAATGCCATCTGTTAGAAAAAAGGGACATTATTAACCGGCACACCTAGTATAACAGAATTCTAAAAAAACAGAAAATGTTCCATGGATGAATCTCTTTTCTTTACTTTAATAGACCGAGCGTTTTTTCTTTATATAAAAGCGATATATTAATATTAATTTTAATTTTAATTTTAAATTCAGCCAGATTTAAATAAAATGTAATTTATTTTCTTCTTCGGGCCATCATCAAGGCAAGGCATTCCTGTACACAAAGTTTTAAACTGAATTACAATTAAAAATAATATAAATGGGGTTTCATTCGTTGACCCAATTAAAACCTGAAGAAGAAGGGATGATCCTCCGAATCGTCGGATTTTTTAAGCTCGGATGACGTTCTAATAAATCAATTCATCCCTCCGTCTTCAAAGAAAATACCTCTAAATAATTATCTAATTAAATAAATTTTATTATTTATTAAACCAATTATTTTACATGAATTAATGTATACTTGGTATTTTAGCTTCGACTCCGGAGATTGCTTCTCCACCATCGAGTGTCCTTGATCATATTTTTGTCCTTGTTTTTAATAAGAGGAAAAAACTAATTATAGAAAAAAAAACCTCTTTTCCGATAATTATTCCAATACCATATTGCGGAAATTAATCCATCCAATTAATCCTCCATTTCATTTCAATCCAATTTCTCTAATTAAATATTTTTTTTTTTATAAATTTTATTAAACCAATTATTTTACATTAATTAATGTATACATTGTATTTTAGCTTCGATTCCGGAGATTACTTCTCCACCATCGAGTGTCCTTATTCATCTTTAGTCCTTGTTTTTAATAAGAGGAAAAATCTAATTAGATAAAAAAACCTCTTTTCCGATAATTATTTCAATTCCATTATTCCCCAATCAAATCGATTGGAATTCACTCTCCCATCCATTCCTTCTTTAATCAATTTTTTTTATTTTTTTTTTTTTATAAATTTTATTAAACCAATTATTTTACATTAATTAATGTATACATTGTATTTTTGCTTCGATTCCGGAGATAACTTCTCCACCATCGAGTGTCCTTATTTATCTTTAGTCCTTGTTTTTAATAAGAGGAAAAATCTAATTAGATAAAAAAACCTCTTTTCCGATAACTATTTCAATTCCATTATTCCCCAATCAAATCGATTGGTTTATCTCCATCCTCCTTCTCTCCATCCTTTTTAATCAATTAACTTTTAATATAATATATAATAATATTTGTAATGATCTATTAGTGAAATTTAAAATTAAAAAAACCAATTAATAATTAAAAGGAAATTGAATAAAAATGTAATTATACATTTTTATCGAGACAACCACTTGTGAATAATTTATTTCAATTAACAAAAAACCCATCAAAAACAACTTAGCCGAAGATGAGACCGTGACAGATCGAATGTCCAACAGAAAACCCCCTAACCCGTGAATTTCATTCAAATTGTTAGAGCCGTTTTCGAGAACACGACCAGATATATATATATAATCAAGATTTGCTCATTTAATATAATAAGATAAGATAAGATAAGACTTTGTTCATTTAATTGATCAGATTAATAGAGATTTATTTATTTGTCTATTGGCGTGAAATTTCCGCCAGGGTTTATTCCAAGACGCCGATTCGCGTTCTTATCATCTATGGACCATTCGAGAACGAAATCGAACGGTTCACTACATAGCACCCCCCCCTCACCCCCTTCATGCCCTTAAACGGGTGAAGGGTTTCCTATCCTCTCCCCCAATTCCCCCAAATCCCACCTCTCATCAAATGATACTAAGAATAATACATTTTAATAAAAGATTTATAATAGGATTTCAGGATATTGGCCTTAGATAACGTTTACTTAAATCATATTATGTATATGAAGAAGAAAATGACTATCTGCAATGTATATGGTACATAAGATTAGAAATAGAAATAAGCCAGCTAAGTGCGGGTCGGGCTCGGATATTAGACTCATAATTAAAAAAAAAAACAATCATTTTATAGAAAAACCGAGGGGTGAACCGCGATTGGAATTAGGTGTACACGTCTTTGGAATTATGTGGAATTATTTTCCAATTCATTAGATAAAGCTTAGAAAACAGGACATATGTATGGAGCATAGCCATGTACGGGTGTGAAACCTGGACAATTGGAGAAGCGGAGAGAAAGAGATTAGAGGGTTTCGAAATGTGGTGCTACAGAAGAATGAGGGGAATATCAAATGGATGGATTAGAAATGAAGAAGTTCTTGGAAGAATCGGAGAAAGAAGAACCTTGTGGAAGAGTCTGAAGAAGAGAAGAGGTCAGATGATGGGGCACACACTGAGACATGGGGGACTGCTTAGGGATATCTTGGAGGGGGAGTTGGGAAAGAAAAGGGGAAGGGGAAGACCCAGATTAGAATATTTCAATCAAATAATTGGGGATATGGGAGGCCAGACATTTAGAGAGGTCAAACAGATGGCGGGGGACAGAGTCGAGTGGAGACGGATTGTTGCATCAAACCAGTCTTAGGACTGTATACTCAATGATGATGATGATGATGATTAGATAATCTATTGTCTGCTACTTGGATATTAAAGTGGAAGTGGAAGTAGGTGTACACGGTTCAACCCTCGAGAAAAACTATCCTGAATAGATTTTAGGATATTTAAATATAATTATGGTATATGCCGTATAGCACAGAGACCAAAATAAAACCCAAATGCAACTTTTTTGATTTGTTGAATTATAGTCATTATATAGTTTTAATTAGGTTGAATTACGGTTTCTAAACGGTAGTTATGTCTCGTTTAAATAATTGGTTGTTAGAATTTTTAAAAGTTGCAACGTTTTGTCGTTTATTTTCGACTTCTTTAAGCCATTTTTAAGGTTAACCACCTTTTAAGTAATACAGGGTGGGTCATAAAGAGAGGGAGCGTGGTCAAAAATGAAAATTCTAGCCCTTTCGACCAAAACCAACCAAATTTTGTATACATATTCTATGGGCCCCAAAAAAACTAGAAATGCAAAAACTAACCACCCAAAAATTGGGGGGGGGAGGAGGAGTCAAAATATAAAAATTCT
The DNA here is from genome assembly GCA_024734495.1 of Forficula auricularia. NCBI lineage: Eukaryota > Metazoa > Arthropoda > Insecta > Dermaptera > Forficulidae > Forficula > Forficula auricularia. The sequence goes on along the minus strand of JALMQS010000085.1, from coordinate 22,162,728 downwards.
AGCCCTTTATACCAAACTCATCCATATTTTGTATACATATTCTGTGGACCCCCAAAAGGTTAGAAATAGAAAAACTAACAACCCAAAATGGTGCTAGGGTAAAAAATAAAAATTCTAGCCCTTTTGACCAAACTGAATCAAATTTTGTATACATATTCTGTGGGCCCCAAAAAGACTAGATTTGCAAAAACTAACCACTAAAATGGGGGGGTAGGGTCAAAAATAAAAATTCTAGCCCTTTTGACCAAACTGAATCAAATTTTGTATACATATTCTGTGGGCCCCAAAAAGACTAGAATTGCAAAAACTAACCACTAAAATGGGGGGTAGGGTCAAAAATAAAAATTCTAGCCTTTTTGACCAAACTAAATCAAATTTTTTATACATATTCTTTGGACCCAGAAGGCTAGAAATGCAAAATCTAAACAAATTTTGTATACATAGTTTGGTCGAAAGGGATAGAATTTTCAATTTTGACCCGCCCCCCATTTTGAGTGGTTAGCTTTTGCATTTCTAGCCTTCTGAGGGTCCACAGAATATGTGTAGAAAATTTGGTTGAGTGGGTCAAAAGGGCTAGAATTTTCAGTTTTGACTCTCCCCACCCTCCTTTATTGTCTGGTATTAAAAAAATTATTTATGTTCTTTTCAAAAATATATTCAGTTTTATTTTTTTAAATAAAATTATGCTAATTCACGGTAATTTTTTCATTTTTTTATAGCTCTTTAAAATGTGGTAGATCTTTATGCCCACACCCTGTATATAGTTGATTAGACCATATCAATCACATAAAAAAATAATTACCTCTACAGAACAATGATATCCTTATTTGACAACAAATCCTCAACAAGCCTGTTGTTAAATACGGATATCATACGAGCCCTGTCCCATCTCAATTGGCCCTCAATATTTTATTTTTTAAATAAAATTATGCTAATTCACGGTAAATTTAATTTAAATATTTATTTTTATTATCATTTGGAACAACATTTTAAACAATTTAAAACATTTTATTGTAACATTTAACTTAAAATTATTTTTTGATTGTTAAAAACATATTTTTATATAAAAAATAATTCTTTACTTTTCACTATTTTTTTTTTTTAAGAATCTTTGAATATGTGAAATAATCAAGTAGGCTTTGCCTTTTTCCAACAAAAGAAAGTTTGTTTTGTTTATTATTAGTAAAAATGACTCGTGGAAAGGTTGTTGATGAAAAATTCGCTCAATTATTATCAATTTATTTAAAAAGGGAAATTGGCGATCTAGTTAATTTATCAAAGTTTACTGTCAGAAATATTATTCGAGCTTATAAAACAACGGGTACAATAGCTACAAAACCTCGGTAAGCGTTGAAATCCAAAATATCAGATGCTGATAGACGGGCATTGAAGGAGATTATTAGAAAAAAACAGGCGCTCGAACTATGGTGAATTATCTGTTCTTTGGAGCGATGCTGTGAGGCAAAGTGTTTCAAGATCCACGTGCCATAGAGAAGCCCTTAAGTTAGGTTTTAAAACTTACAAGGTAATTTTATTGCAACTTATTTCAATTTTTTTTTTGTAATTTTACTAATTTTTTTTAGGCGAAAGAAAAGCCACTCTTGACATTAAAACAAAAGAAAAACCGGCTTAAATGGGCTAAAAGTCACATTAATTGGACGAGTGATGAATGGAATAGTGTCCATTGGAGTGATGAGTCTCGTTTTGAAGTTTGTGTTGGGGACAATCGAAGCAGAGTTATTCGTCAGAAAAATGAAGCTTTCAATTCAGATTGTTTAAAAAAAGAAAGTAAAATTTCCTGCTTCAGTTATGGTATGGGGTTCAATGTCTGCTAGAGGTGTTGGAAAACTTCACTTCATTGATGGAATTGTAAACACCAATAAATATTTAGAGATTTTAAAAAATTAATTACTTCCAACAATGGCAGATGCATTGCAGAACAATAATAATTTTGTGCTCCAACAAGACGGGGCGGCCTGCCATACATCAAGAAAATCTTTAAAAATGGCTGTCTGATCATAATGTTCCACTTTTGGAGTGGTGGCAAACAGTCCCGACTTGTCACCAATAGAAACTCTTTGGCTGCACAATGAAAAAGCTATTACGAATACAACCAGCTAGAAACGTATTCGAATTAAAACACAAACTTCAAAATATTTGGGATACTTTCACTCAAGATGAGTGTCAAAACTTAATAAGTACGTTGCCCAAAAGAATTCAAGCCGTAATTAAAAATAAAAGCGACGTCACACAGTGGTAAAGGTTTGATTTTGTATGTTTTCCTTGTTTTTAACAATTAAAAAATAATTTTAAGTTAAATGTTACAATAAAATGTTTTAAATTGTTTAAAATGTTGTTCCAAATGATAATAAAAATAAATATTTAAATTAAATTTATCGTGAATTAGCATAATTTTATTTAAAAAGAAAAAATATTGGTGGGCCAATTGAGATGGGACGCGGCTCTGTAGGTTGGTGCGCCTGTATTTAGGCAACATGTGCGCGTAGAAGAGTGATAAGCTGCGTAAGAGCGAGGCGAGTCCAGTCGTTGATGGAATTCTCCAGGCACGGGAGGAGCGGTTGGGGTGGGGTGTGGTGCAGTTGTGGGGGAGAGTTGTGTGGTTTCAGGAGGGGGGGTGGGTTCAGGGGTTCCCGTGCATCACTCGGTGGCTCCAGGTACTATAATATTATATATTCAAAATCTAACAAGTGTTTGAACTCTAATAACTACTCGACAAAAATTAAACAAAAATTTGTATTCGTAAATCTAACAATGGATTCCAGTAGATTTTTATACGCTGATTCTCATGGAATTTCTGATTTTTTACAATACGTCTGAGTTTTGAGATATATAAAATAATTTAAAATTTTTTTTAATTTTATTTCCACTTTTTGATACACCACTATAATCCGTTAAATAATTCCTGTATATAGTACTTATATAGATTCTCGAAATCTATATAGGCGCTATATAGTTACAATATAGTTTGAAACTATTGTGCTACTAGGGAACGTTTAAAAAGTTAATTTGTCTAAAATAAAGCAAACATTTATATTGTAACGTTTGGTTGGCTAGGTACTTGTAATTAAATTAAATTAATGTTTATAATTAAATTAATGTTTATAATTAAATTAATGTTTATAATGTTTAATAATTAAATTAATGTTTATAATGTTTAATAATTGAATTAATGTTTAATTAAATTAATGTTTATAATGTTTAATAACTAAATTAATGTTTAATTAATTTTTAATAATTAAATTAATGTTTATAATGTTTAATAATTAAATTAAAATAACTTGTAATTAAATTAATTAATTAAATTAAATTAGATGTTCGTAAATTGAGGCAGAGGAAAAGGGCTTATATTTTTTAAAATCATCTTTAAAGATTAATAGTTGTTTTCTTGTTGTTTGTAAAAAGGAGATTGTGAAGTAAAGAATGTGTGAATATTTGACGTTCAACTCACCGGCTTGAGTGTTTTGACGATAAAGAATGTTTTGATGCCAGCGAGACGTAACATTTCCTCCCGCCTCTCCCCGTAACCCGGCTCCACTTCGAATTCGCCGTTCAGAAAGGCCAGCGTCTTCTCCGAAATGTGCACTCGGCTGAATAACAAAACACACACACACACGCACATTTACTTTCTTTCTTCTTTTTGTTCATAAGCCGAGAGAAAGTCAATTTTCTTTTCGTTTTAGAGAGAGATAAACAAAAAAAAAGAAAAGGAAAATCCATAGGTATGGATTCAGAGACATGATGCATCTGAATTCTTTATACTATACTGTGTGCGTTATCTTATCTGACACGGGTTTATTTCAAATCACAGAACATAAAAGACAAGCGTGGATTCTTTACGCCCCCGCATTTTGGTTAGCTGACCTAACGGCCCCGTGAACTATACACTAAGTTCAGTATATTCGCCAGTTTGGCCTTCCCGCATCGCAGGAGTGTGGTGCAGGAAATTAAGGAGCCTCACTCCAACAGAATAATACGCGAAAGTAAGACAAACGGTTCCAACGACTCTCTTTCTTTCTTTCACTTCCCACAAGGAACTGGGACTGCAAAGTCCCGGTCCTTCAAGCATGCTAATACCTTAGCTAGGCATACTATATAGATTAGTCCAGATTAATTTGCCGCAACGTTGACGTAATGCCGCCGACAGGGAACGCCGTCGGCATATTTGCGGCAAATTTGAAATATAATCGTAATTTGGACTCGAATTTTTGAAATGAAACACTCCAATTGATTTTTAAATTAAGAAACATTAAATATATTGATAATTATTCCTCCTCCCCGCCCCCTCACCACTCAAAAATTAAATATTCAATTTGCTTTTCTTTGCGCACAGAAAGAGCGCACGCCCGAGTTTCTCATGGCAATACTGGAGGGAGCAGCCTGTCATACAAACAACACCTGATCTCTTTTAAATATTTGGAGCCTTATATCGATTATCGATCCCAAATTTAAAAAAATGATATAATATAATTCTCCTCCTCACACGATCCCACTTATTTAAATAAATCTACATATTTCCACACAAAAAATATCACAATGTTGTAGATTATAGAAATAAGAAATACTCCCAGATTTATATCTAGATTCTCATTTCTGTAGCTGTGTCAGGACGAAAATGAGGCGAAACTTTTAAGAGAGTATGTATTTTCGGGAGTTTACAGGTATACATTTGGAGTGTGGTTTTTTAAGAGGAATAAAATTTTTGGACCGAGACGCCGCCCGCCAGGGCACAAGCCCGGGGGCCGAAGGCAGCCACGAAAAGCTCGTAACATAAGATTAAGCATCTCAGAGTAGCATCATTGCTACCCTGGGCAAGTAGAAATTCTAACCAATAGAGATAGAACACACACAATTAGGATTAAGACTAACAACTATTGATTAACCAGTAGACAAATTAGAAATACTTACTTATCTCTAGTTAACCTGTACCTGTAGACCTAGTACGTAAGTAATTGACTGGACACCGGAAGGATACGAGAGTTCCCCTCCACGCGGAGACACATGGTAACGCTCCCTTCAGGATGGCTAAGAACTCTCACCGCGTTTGCAAAATAAACCGATTATGGATCTTAAAACCATCATCAACGTCGCATGTTTTAAACAAGTTAGCTTAAACAATATGAATGGTAATGAGTTTTCCGGGGTTTTTCGAATGCAAGAAGGGGTGTACCAGTAAAGATGCAGCCACTATGGATCTCGAAAGACCCTTGCATTACCGAAGAGAAGGGAAAGTTGATTAAGTGAGAGGGTGTAGACGTAGGTGTCTATGCACTCCGGTTTTGAAGGTTTGAAGATTATAAGTGCTGGGAAAGATGGAGGCTGGGAGGAGTTCCAGTTCCTTGAAGTCATGGGGATATATGAATTGGCGAATGAAGTGGTCCGGCACTTTTCTAATTTGACCGCGAGAGAGTGTTGGGAGTCGGCAAAACGCGTGCTACGTGCAAAGCATGCTTTGGGGGGAATTATTGATTTTATCTCATCAGAGCACCTGCCGTGATAGTATCTATAGAAAAGGGAAAGGGCAGAACATTTCTTCGATGAGCCAGCGAGTCGAGGGAGTCGGTGAGGGTAGAATCGTCAATTAGCCTGACAGCTCGTTTCTGAATTGCATCAAGGGTAGCAAGAGAATATTTTGAGGCTCCTCTCCATAGATGAGAGCCGTATTCGAGACGGTTGCTTGTAACTCTGCTGCTAGACTCCATTAAAGTAGTATGTAGTATAGTGTGTGTGTGTGTGTGTGTGTGTGTGTATGTGACGTATTTTATTTGTTGCATTTAATTTTTTTGAAGTCGGTTTGATTTTTTTCTTAAAAATAATTTTTATTTTTCTCTTTTTAGTGATGTTATTAATAGTGATCATATCATCAGAACTTGACCAAATTAATACCCCCTTTCAAATAAAAAAAGAATCATCGAAATCGGTTCATAAACAAAGAAGTTAGGCCTGGAGAAACCTAACAAAAAAGGCCTAATACCAATGAAAAAAAAAACCCGATGCAAAACATTTTTTCAAAATCGGTTCACAATTGGCGGAGATATGAGGTAACATAGACACAAAAAAAAAAAAAAATAAGTCGAATAGAGAACCTTCTCCTTTTTTGAAGTCGGTTAAAAAGGAAGTTTATTAATGAAAAATTGATAGTTTTCGAGTTATCAACGCAAAATAAATTTTTTTACCTTTTTTTTTTTTGCATTTTTGACAATGTTACGTCACGAAATGATTTTATTTTTTGAAAAGATATTGAAAAAACTCAAAAATACATAGTTTACACATATGCATATATATATATATTATATAAAATTCTTTGCTCGATACACTCACTCACTCACTCACTGACTCACTCATCATCAAAACAGCCAGAACCACTGGACATAGAAACATGAAATTTGGAGAGGATATTACATCTATGACATAGGGGCTCAGTAAGAAAGGATTTTTCGAAATTCGACCCCTAAAGGGGTGAAAGGGGGCAAAGTGTGTTTTCACTGATTATGCGATATCTCTTTAGGACAATAAAATATCTACTTGCTTTTTCTTATAAAAATATTAAATTAAAATATCTAAAAACTTGTTTCAGGATTTTTGAAATTCGACCCCTAAAGGAGGTCAAAAGGGGTAGAATATCTTTGCAATGTGTTTACACTAATTATGCATTTTCAATTAAGAATGATAAGATATCTACTTAATTTTTACTTAATAAAATTCTAAATTCAAATATCTAAAAAGTAATTTCAGGATTTGTTGAAATTCGACTCCCAACTATCCAAAATGCGAGTAGAGTCAAAAATTAAAACTCTGTTCTATCTTGATCAAATTTTGTAGAGTTATTCTTTACTTTGTTTTAAGAAACTATTCCTGTAAAAAATAATTTTTAAGAAAAAAATAAAAACCGACTTCAAAAAATTAAATGCAACAAATAAAATACACTAAAAGGTATAAAATAATTATTATCTTATTTAGTTACAACTAAACGACGAAATATCAACATGAAATTACTTTTTGAAGTCGGTGCCAAACAAACTATACCTATAAGCGAGCGTACCCGCCAAACGTACTAAAGTAAGATCCGTCGAGTGCGATTCATAAAAGGTATATGTTTGGCACCAACTTCAAAAAGTAATTTCATGTTAATATTTCGTCGTTTAGTTGTAACTAAATAAGATAATAATTATTTTATACCTTTTAGTGTATTTTATTTGTTGCATTTAATTTTTTGAAGTCGGTTTTTATTTTTTCTTAAAAATTATTTTTATTTTTCTCTTTTTAGTGATGTTACCAATAGTGATCATATCATCAGAACTTGACCAAATTAATACGACACCATCCCTAAGACACCCCCTTTCGGATAAAAAAAGAACCATCGAAATCGGTTCATAAACAAAGAGGTTAGGTCTAAACAAACCTAATAAAAAAGGTCTAATACCTATGAAAAAAATACGAAAAAAAAATGGGACCAATCGGAAGCTAGACTGGACCCAATGCAAAAAAAAATTTTCAAAATCGGTTGAGAATTGGCGGAGATATGAGGTAACATAGGCACAAAAAAAAAAAAAAAATTCAATCGAATAGAGAACGTCTCCTCCTTTTTTGAAATCGGTTAAAAATCAACTATCAAAATTGACTGTATGGGAGCGAAGGGGGGGGGGGGCAAATTATAGAATTTTTTAGCTTTTTTGTACATTTACTCTTTAGAAAATTGTGGATTAATTTATTTGCAAATATCTAAAAAATAATTTCAAGATTTTTTTGTAATCCCCCCCCCCACCCTCAACTATCCAAAATGTGCAGTTGGGGGCAAAAATTAAAACTCTCTCCTATCTTGATCAAATTTTGTAGAGTTATTCTTTATTATTTTAGGAAACTATTCCTGTAAAAATCAACTATCAAAATTGACTGTATGGGGAAACGAAAAGGGGGGGGCAAATATATAGAAATTTGTAGCTTTTACTCTTTAGAAAACTGAGAGTTATTTATTTGCAAATATCTAAATATAAAAAAAAAACATACTTTTTTGGGAATGGAACTTTTTTTAAATTTTTTTTTTATAAATTTTATTAAACCAATTATTTTACATTAATTAATGTATACATTGTATTTTTGCTTCGATTTCGGAGATTACTTCTCCCACCATCGAGTGTCCCTAATTCATCTTTAGTCCTTTATGTTTTTAATAAGAGGAAAAATCTAATTAGATAAAAAAACCTCTTTTCCGATAATTATTTCAATTCCATTATTCCCAATCAAGTCGATTAGTATTCCGTCCATCTCACAATTCCTATCCTTTTTTTTTAATGAATTTTGGAGACCTAATAATCGCATGCCGAGTCGCCGCTCGCCAGGGCCGGAAGGCCGAGATGTTGAGGGCATGCCGAAGGCAAGCCTGGAGCAGCTCGCTCCTATATATATTAGGAATTATGAGATTGTGCCCCCCCCCCCCTAAATGAATCTTTAATATTTTCACATTTTCTAATAAAAAAATTTTTATTATAATTAAAAAAATGTCTAAATAAATAAGTAAATTGGCAAGATTTTAATTTGTAATAAATGATAAGCCAGAGTAGAAGGGATGGAACGTCGCGACGTTCAGATGTCTTCATCATCAAATATTCTCTCTCTCTCTCGCTCTCTTTTTCGTCTTTTTGGCCTGTAATTGGTTGTCTCTCTCTCTGTCATTATGTCTGTCTGTCTGCCCCCCCCCCCCCACCCTGGCATACAGACAAGTTAAAGGAGATATTCTCAGAAAAAGTACTATTTAATGAACACATCTTCTCGTCCTTAAATAGAATATAAAACAAAAAAAAACCCCTCAATTCTCCCTTATAGTGATAGAAGAAAAAAAAGGAATTTTGATCTCGCATACCGCTTGGTTCCGTACTTTATTCCGAGGATAAGTCAAAAATTACCTACACTTTTCGTTCTACAACTATATTAAACTAAGATAGGTGTACATGAGATACATTATTTTTCGAAATAGTCTCCACCTTTTATTTATTTATTTATATTATTATTATTATTATTAGACGGACTAAAATCCTTTTTACACTATAAATTTACAATAATTTTTTTTTAATATAAATTCAAGTGTAGTAATACAAATAAAAAATATATAAAGACCATAAAGATTATATATGTATATACAATAATTTTAAATATATATATATGAGGAGGTAACATTCAAAACGTGCTTTGTCCACTTTTTTCGAAAATGAGTTATTGACATATTTGTATTCCTCTACGTAATTTGGACATGAAGGAATATCAGAATTCAGTCAAATCATGTTATTTACCATTTAAAAATCATGTTGAAAACTTGAGTTTCATACAAAATGTGCTTTGTCCATAGACAAGTTCCAATCAATCCGTGCTTAGTCCATCTGACCAATAGGATTGCTTGTTTCTAGTCACGTGACTGTTTGTTTCTGCCACGTCTTATTCATTCTCTTACCTTACTTTATAGGATTAGTTCATAACAGACCTGAAAACTAAAGATCCAGTTTTATATTGTTGGAGTGAAGACCAGGCAGGGAAGGGGAGACAGGAAATTTCTTCCGCTTTAATAAATCATCTTTCAACAGTTAATTTTGCCTCAAAAAGTATTTTACGCCTCTTCTCTGACGGATGTACATCTCAAAACAAGAATAATTTTTAATGTGCCTACGATAAATTTTGAGGAACTTGAAGAAGAATGTGATTGTTTGGAACTTGAAATGTGTGATTTAGACATTTAAGAAGCCAAGGTGTCATCTTAATGGACTCATAATGTTTTTTTGACATGTGTAATTATTTTATAAATAATAAATAAAAATTTGATCAAAATAAACTTTGTCCATGCCTAATTCATTCAAAACCGTGCTTTGTCCAATTTTATATTAATTATTTAATATATTAATCATTTATAACTTTTTTATAGACGTATCTCATTGTAAGAAATAGAATATCTATAAAATATTAGTTATTTTTGTAACAAAAAATAAATATATATATTTTTTATATTCAATATTTGCAGTTTCTGAAAAGTACATTCACCCGGACAAAGCACGTTTTGAATGTTAGCTCCTCATATATATATATATATATATATATATATACATAACATCCCGTGTCTCAAATAAAAAAAAGTCATGTTTATAAGAAATTATATATAAAAAAAAGATTATTTATCTGGAATCTTGATAAAACCAAGTGTCCAATAAGAAAAAGTATAAAACAAAATGTACAAAAATTACATATAAGAACATAAAAATTATAGTTATATATAAATTGTCTATTAATTTAATATAAAAGTCATGTTTATAGGAGATATAAAATTGAGATTATTTATAGAAACTGCAACTTCCTGATGTTGTTCATTTTGGTGTTAAGTATGTCGATGTTCTGTTGTTCCAATAGATTGCCATTTCTGTGTAGTCTAATTAGGGGAGAATGATATAAGTAGTTGTTACTTGCAAAGTTAATATGGAAGAGTTGATGGCTTCTGGTATGTACGGAAGGAACATGAAAGTTGATTCTGCTGATCAGGTCAGGGGAACTTATATAATTATTCAGAATTTTAAACAAAAGAAGCAGGTCATTGATTTCTCTTCTAGCCTCAAGTGTTGATAGATTTAATTGATTTAAAATAGTACTGTAATTGATTTCATCAAATGAAAAGCCAAGTTTGTAGTTTATGTATCTAAGAAATTTCTTTTGTATAGATTCTAAGGTATTTTTGTGTGTATTATAATGCGGGGACCAGATGGGAGAAAGATATTCTAAGACTGATCTAACCATGGAACAATAAAGAGTTTTGATTGTATATAAATATATTGAATGATTTAGAGTTTCTTTTGCAATGCGCTTGGTCCAGCGACCCACACACTTCCGGTTGCTTTCCTGGTAGAAGGTTTTCGGTTGGTCATGAAGCCACTTTTGCACTGCATCCCGAGTTCGTCGTGGATAATGTGATAGGGAGAACCGTGACTAATGTTTAAAGAAGATGCTACCTTATTTATGGTATCTCGCCGGCACCGCGACATTTCAGCCCCCGACAAAATATCCCCGACAAAATATCCCCGACAAAATATCCCCGACAAAACATTCCCCGACAAAATATCCCCCGACAAAATATCCCCCGACAAAATATCCCCCGACAAAATATCCCCCGACAAAATATTCCAATGACAAAATATCCCCCGACATAATATCTTCTGACAAAATATTCCCCAGTATAAGGGAGAATACAAAAGAGATTAAGTGAGAAGCTTATAATCATAGTTTTGAATAATATAAACAGACTTTCATATTTTGGCGGCTAATTAGCCGTTTGAAAGTGCTGCTGTCTGTCGTTAGATTTTCTAGCTAACAATTTATTATTTTTACTATCTATAATATAGTATTTATCATCTATATTTACTTATTTATCGTCTATGTTTACATTACACAATTATTGATTGTTTGTTAAAAGTGTTATTAATCATTATCGTTATTAATAATTATTATAATATTGGGCGAAAATATAGCGCCCCAAACACACCCCGCCCGACGATTGGCTGGTTCGGTTTTCAATGTGTGTTTGATTAGAAAAAAAAATGGGAGCCCGAAACACACCCCGCCCGGACTAAACTTTCGGAGGTTCGGTTAATATATATTCAGTTCGGATCGGTTGGGTTCGTATAGCTCCTTTTCGGGCTGTAACGCCAGCCGAACCAGTCTAAAGAACCAACCGAGCCGAACTGAATATATATTAACCGAACCGGAGTCGATTTGCATTACTCATAAGATTCACGAGGGAAAGAGTTATTTTGTCATGAGATATTTTGTCTGAAGGATATTTTGTCGGGGGCTGAAATGTCGCGGAATCAACTCGCCAATCTGCTGTAATCATCTCTTGAGCTTGCTGAATGTTGTCGTCAGTGGTCGGAAGTTGACTGTCGCCCAGCTCCCTCTTTTTGTGTTACGCTCGTTTGGACACTTTTAAACATTTCGATCCATAAAAAAAAGATTTTACGAGTAAACCACTTTCCCCGTATTGTGACAAGAGTTTCCGGTCAATTTTAGCACCTTTCACACACCTAGCCAATTGACGCGATCGTGATTAAATTCAGCACACGTGACCACAGACTCAATCGCATGCGCATGCGACCGCACACATATCTTAGTTTAATAAAGTTGTAAAACGAAAAGTGTAGGTAATTTTTGACTTATCCTCGTATATCCAAAGCATTTGAGACATCAAATTTTAAACTAAAATATAGATTTTGAAATTTTTGAAAAGGTATAGCCGGATATCAATAGGAAATCTGCCCCTGCGGTGATTTCGATCAACACTTTGGAGATCGTTTTGGTAGATATCAAATAAAAATAATTCAACCAAATTTTCAGCTCTTAATCTTAACCATTTTTCGAATTATTAAAAAAAAAAAAAAAAAACTGTTTTTTTTGATTTTATTTATTTTTTATTTATTTTTTTTTTAGTAATATTGAAAACTAAAAAATGGCGATTTTTTCCCAATACTTTCAAGTAATAGGCATGAAACAACACTTTTGTTAGGATTCCCAGTTGAAAAGCTGATTTTTAGAAAAAGAAATAAAAATAAATTCATTTTTTCTTTTTGACCGCCTTTTGAAAAAACCAAATTTTGTCAGTAAATGCTTTTTTATGTTATACTCATTTATAGTCAGGAATTTTTTCAATTTTTTTTGAATTTGTGAAACATAATGAAAAAAATTAATAATGATTTTTTTATAACCTTTCTTTTAAATGAACTAATATAATACTAAATTGAAAGTTTTTTGCCGAGAGTAGCAGAATATAATACTCTTTTCCTAGTAGAAAAATACTAGTATATAAAAAATATTTTTTAAACCGAAAAAATATACCGCACTAGAGAAATACTAAGAAAACTAAGAAATACACTAATCCAAAAAATTAAGGATGCTAAAAACATTTTGAAGAGACGTTAAATTTTTTTTTATGCAAAAATACATTTGAAAAACTACTATCCCGTGTGGAAATAAATAGATTTTCGAAATATGTTTTTTTATATATTTTTTGATAATATATTAAATAACTAGCTTCAAGGCCCGCCGAAGGCTTCGCCCCCTGGACCCCCACGTGGCTGTTTTATTGATGTTTTATACACGTGTAAAGAACACTTTCATATATCAACGCTTGTGAATTAATTGTAATAGAGTGATGAAGAGGACAAAGTATATCTCTTTATTAATGAATTTAAAAAATGTATTTTTCCAGCAGAAGACAATATTTTATTGTCCCCTTCAGCTACTCAATTATTCGGCAAAAAGAACCTTTCAACTTAAATTAAAATAAAGTTTTTGTCTTGTAAAAATTCAATAAATAAGGTAAAAATCGTCATTTGAGGGAGAATTATCCAATTAAAAAATTAAAAATAATAAACTTTTAATGTTTATTATTAGATTATAGAAAATTTAGGTTTAATTAGGCTCAAAATAGGTTTTTAATAATTTCAATAGGCTGAAATTTCATAGATTTCAAAACAATATAATAATGGGTTTTCAAATGATTTTGTTTTCTTTAAAGAATTCTACGGGCTAATTGAATTTTGGTTTTAATCTTTAAAATATATTTTTAAAGAAATTCCAAAAGCTAATTAATTCCTTTCAGTTAGTTTAGTTAGTATAGTTTCAATAATCCTTTATAATTAACTTTGAAATAAATAAATAATATTGAAATGAATGAATGAGCTCGAATACAAAAGCCAAAAGGCTTAGTTCTTTTGAAATGGCTGAGGGTCTTAAATACAATAGAAAAAAGATGAGGTGAGATTCCCAAAGGTATTTTTAAGAAAAATGATTTTTAAAAAACATATTTTATTTTAAATAAAATATTTTTCATCTATATATCGGATGTTTTTTTTAGAGGTATAGAACTTCGAATTGAAATAAAAACACAAGAAAATCGTTTTAATGTCCATCAATTCGGCTTTATTGGAAGGATAATTTTATGCCATTAATGTTTAAATATGATTTCGGGCATGTGGCCGCCGCGGCTGGCTCGAATAAATCCAATTCTACAGGTCCAATTTTCAACCACTTTTTCGAGCATATGGGGCCGTATGTTGGCAATAACGCCACGAATGTTGGCTACGTCAACAAGCAAAATTGCCGCATTTGGAGTGAAGAGAATCCACATGAGACCCTTGAGACGCCATTACATCCACAAAAACTGACTGTTTGGTGTGCTCTATGGGCTGGTGGAGTCATTGGGCCATACTTCTTCCGAAATAATGCTGGAGAGTCAGTTACCGTTAATGGAGACCGGTATAGAGCCATGATAACCGACTATTTTGTTCCCGAATTGGATGGCATGAATGTGGATGAGTTGTGGTTCCAACAAGACGGCGCTACATGCCACACAGCGCACGTCACATTCGATGAGCGCATAATTTCGCGGAATGGACCTGTCAATTGGCCACCAAGATCGTGTGATTTGACACCATTGGATTATTTTCTTTGGGGATATGTGAAGTCGCTCGTCTACGCCAACAAACCAGAAACGTTAGGGGACTTGGAAGCCAACATTCGTGGCGTTATTGCCAACATACGGCCCCATATGCTCGAAAAAGTGGTTGAAAATTGGACCTGTAGAATTGGATTTATTCGAGCTAGCCGCGGCGGCCACATGCCCGAAATCATATTTAAACATTAATGGCATAAAATTATCCTTCCAATAAAGCCAAATTGATGGACATTAAAACGATTTTCTTGTGTTTTATTTCAATTCGAAGTTCTATACCTCTAAAAAAACACCCGTTATATATAAGGGGGTAATTTATAAGGTTTTTAATCATTTCAATTTAAGATTGAGATATGTGTGTACGTGTTCGATAAGAAAGAAGGAGTGCTCTGGGCATGGATCAAGCTAGCCAGGTAGTTGGCAGTATGAATAAAAATATAATAGTAGTTGCTTGCCGGGTAACCCGCTGCTTTCCATTTTGTTGGCGAGCTCTACGTCCTTGCTGTAGACGTCGAATTGCCACTGCCTCTGACCCAAGACGCCAGCCAGGATGGCGCCGGTGTGAATCCCCACTCGCATGTCCACCGGAGAATTCGTCTTCTGTTGGACATACCTTCACACAGAAGATCGCATTGACAATTCGAAAAAACAAACTCTATACACCAACCTATATTCTCGTCCTGCTTCCAATTTTATTTACTTTTTAAGGCGTTGTCATAATATAAACATAAATAAACAATATATCATATAATGCACAGTAGAAAATCTTGATTGTTATCAATACCGCTGACATTCCCAAATGATAATCAACAATTAGTGTTATATCATTTCGAATTCTTTTCTATTTTGATCATTTTATTTATTTTACTGCTCAGGGCGGCCACACACGCTCCGGTTTACTTGTACAGAACACCTGCACAGGTAAACCGGAGCGTGTGTGACAACTGCTGCAGGCCAAACTGCACAGGCGACAGAAGAAGAACCGACATTGAATTCTTTCTACCTGCGCAGGCATGTACATCTGACCGTGTGTGTGAGTCACTCCGCCACCCCTGTACAGTTTTTAGGTTAATTGTGGCTAGTAGTCCAGTAAATAGGGGGGTTTCAGCTAACATTAATTGCAGTGAAAATATTTTTTCTAGGATCGTTTGGTATGGTGTGTGTATGTCAAATCTAAGTTTGCGACCTCGAAAGTGTGGAGGACAACTTTTGGTGGCCGGAAAAACTCGAAATCTTCGGACTTTTTCCAGTATTTTGCTTATAACTCGAAAACCGTCCATATTTTGTAAATAACCATCCTATAATAAATCAAAGAAGACAAAATTTCGCGTCGATTAAAAAAAATTGGAAAAATGGTCGAGTAGTTCGATCTTTTATGGGGATCCGAAAAACAGCCCCACTCCCCCCGGATCACTTTTGAATATCCCAAAAACTCACACTTTTTTCTAAGTTTGACCATGAAGGAGGACGTTTTCGACAAAGAACAGTCTATACATTTTTAAACTATATTAAATTTAATACAATTAAAATAAAGTTTCATCTTATTTGGATAATGGTAACCAGTGCCGCAATGAGGTTGATGTTTTGAAAAACTGCAATTTATTGCAAAAAATCGCAGTTTTTCCTTCATAAAATGAAAACCACTCATCCTAGAAACTTAATTTCTCGAAGCTTAGTAACTTAACTTAACTTAACTTAACTTAACTTCTAGAAACTTAATTTCTTAATGAATCGAATCCTCAAAAATGTTGTTTGTTTGCCTTGCTCGCCATTTCTAGACTGAGTTAAAGTCTTCCAGTATACCGTAGCGTGTGTCTGCTCCAGTCTGCACAAGTATACCTTTTCGGTTTATCAGTGCAGTTTTACCTGAAAGGTATACCGGAACGTGTGTGGCCGCCCTAATAGTCCATTACAAAAAACTTATTTATACTTTTAAATTAACAATTTCTACATATATACCGGGTGAGTTTTTTTTTATCTTGAGACAGTCTTATAATTCAAAAACAGTGCATTATATGGAAAAAGTTTCAAATAAAAGTTTGTTTATATCAAGGGGGAAACTAAATATGCTATTATTTGTCGACCTAGAACAAGCTTTCAAGGGTATTTCAATGTCAAGTTCTGTTTTTTAAATAGAACTCTATATTTTTCTATAAGTCCACCTAATCCACACAAAAAACTGAACAACTTTCATAGGAACTATTTTTTTATACGAAATCAAATAAACAAAATACATGCATCAATTAGATCTCAAAAAAATTCTTAATAATTATTTTTAACAATTATTTAACTTAATTATCAAATCAAATAATAATTATTAAATAATTAATTATTAAATAAATAATTATTAAATCGAAAAGTCACAACAATTAAAATAAGTGTTTATAATGATCTTAAAACCTCGTTATACTCAGATATAAGAGATTATTTTCTACTTAATAGAACCTACTTGAAATTTTTGAGTTTAAAAAAGTTTATTTCTCGTGTCAATCGAGTAGATAGTTTTAGTGTATTACCATAATAAAAATGGAGCATTTTTTTGTTGAAGACAGAATTAAAATGGTCTTAATTTATGTCGTGAATGTGGAAGAAGTGTTATGGGGCTGCTATCGAAATGGATCCCGAACGTTTTCCTAATAGGAATACACCCTCACAAGCTTCATTTTATCGTGTTGTAAACTCTGTTTGAAAAAAAAACAGGAAATGTAAAGGCTACGGAGAAACTACAACAGTCCAAAATAAGGAAATTGGAACTGGAATTCATCCAGAAGACTTGCATCATAGTCTGGAATGTCTCAGAACAGTGTCGAAAAATTATTAATTATTATTAAATTATTTATTTAAAATTAATTATTTAATCATTATTATTTGATAATTAAGTTAAATAATTGTTGAAAATAATTATTAAGAATTTTTTTGAGATCTAATTGATGCATGTATTTTGTTTATTTAATGTTGTATAAAAAAATAGTTCTTATGAAAGTTGTTCAGTTTTTTATGTAGATCAAGAAGACGTATAGAAAAATATAGGGTTCTATTTGAAAAACACAACTTGACATTGAAATACCCTTGAAACCTTCTAAGGCGACGAACAATAGCGTAGTTTAGTTTCCCCTTGATAAAAACAAACTTTTATTTGAAACTTTTTTCCATATAATGCACTGTTTTTGAGTTATAAAACTGTCTCAAGATAAAAAAAATTCCCCAATCAGTTTCTCGAAAACGGCTCTAGCGATTTTTTGATCAAAATCTTTCGGTAACTTAAAATTTAATAGATTTTTTTTTTGTTAATTAAACTAATTATTCACAGGTGTGTCAATAAAGATGTATTTATTTATTCTAGCCATTTTGATTAAACAAACTTTATTAACCATTTTCGAGGAAGAGTTGATCAATTTAACCAGGTTTCTCAACTTTGAAAAAAAAATTTTTAATTAAATTTCATATAACGCAGGTGGCGGGTTTCGTAGACATTTTCAGGTTCCAATTTTCAGAATTATCCTTTTCATATCGCAATTATCTTGTATTTTTTTGACTTTAATAAAGTCTCCAATGAATAGTTTATTTAAAAAAATGTTTTTTTGTCTCTTCATTTTAGACATTTTTTTTTTTTTTTTTTAATGTATCTTTGTTCAATTTATGATAAAAAAAAGAATGTTTGATTCGACAAAATTGTGTCCACAGCATGTGTGTGTGTCTGTTTGTCTGCCGTATTTTACCTTTTTAGTTTGTTTTTTTCTCTCTCTCTCTCTCTGGTTGAGTCAATCAATCAATCAGTCAATCTCTCTCTCTCACTCTATTCAAACAAACAAACAAATGCTTATGTCGTATATCGAATCCAACAACCCCCCTGTGTTATTAGCGGGTGGTTTCGTGGGAGGGGGGGGGGGACATCACTGGGGAGGCTTGTATCATTTCTAATAAATAATCTTTCCACCCAAAAAATCAAATAAATTCTCTTTTATTTTCATTCAAGAATTTTCTTCCCTATCTTATTTTATACCTTCGGCGGACCTTTTGCTGGCCAGGAGGCACGCCCCCTGGACCACAAATCCACGAGCCCCACCCTCACACCCTACTCCCACCCACCATACCCCCGAAACCACCCCGCACCTCCACACCCGTGCCCAACCACCGCCACCGCCACCACACCACACCACCACCCCGCCCGCCCCCACCTTCTGGGCGCTCACCTGAACGCCCTTCTCCACATTGCACCAGCACGCCCGGGCACCACACCCCCGCCTAGCCCCATGGACCCTCACACCCACTACGCCCCCGGACTCCACCCCGCACCACCCCTTCAACCTACTTCGTCTTTACTCCCATTCCATCCACCCCCCCCCCCCCCAAAAAAAAAATGACGAGAATTTGGCTCGTAAGCTGACATGTTTAATCGAGAATAACTTTATGATGCAGACACAAATCGACTAATATTTCGATGGGGTTATGTTTACAAATTCCTAAGCTTATTGTATGACATCTACGATCTATTTATTTCGACTACCACTTACCGCTACAGCCATCTATTGCGAAACGGCGGAAGCAAAGTTGTACACCTATTAGAATATTTATTATACCTGTTAATAAATATTTTCTCTTAGGTGAACACCTTTTATTTGATAAGCCCCTAGGCGCTCACCTGAACGCCCTTCTCCACATTGCACCACCACGCCCGGACACCACACCCCCGCCTAGCCCCATGGACCCTCACACCCACTACGCCCCCGGACTCCACCCCGCACCACCCCTTCAACCTACTTCGTCTTACTCCCATTCCATCCACCCCCCCACCCCGACCCATGCACCCCATACCCTAACCCACCTCCGCACCCGTAATATCACTCCACCCCCGCATCCAGTTTTTGCATTTCTAGTCTTCTAGTGACCCATAGATTACGTATACAAAATTTGAAACTCAACCAAATTTTGTATACATAATCAGTGGGACACCAGAAGTATAAAAATGCAAAAACTAACCCCCCCTTACATGATTATAAATAATTTTAGGGGCCACGTTGTAAAGTCAAGTGGATGGCCACATCAGAACACGTAAGCTTATTTAGTTATTTTATACTTAACAGGTGTTTAAAAATAAATAATTAGTATTTTAGTTTGTTGAAAGAAAATCAAAATCAAAAATCGAAAAAATAATAATAGTAATTATCATAGGACCGCTATCAAACCCGGTCTTAAAATTTGTAGAATGAATATAAGTTTAAAATAAAAAATTGCTGTGATGTCATTTCATTGTGCTATGTTTTCGATGAAGTCGAGTATTAAAAGGGCGTTAATATTTGTGTGTAACTTACTTGATTGCTTTGACCATAGACAGTCCCATATAGACGGAGAGAACGGCGTGGTCTGGCGTTTCTCGGGGCGCCCCTGATATGCAGTAATAGCAATCGCCCAAGATTTTTATTCTCAACTGATTGTAACGCTAAAAAAAAATGATTAAAAAAAAACAACTCTTGAATTATTAGATTTTCAAATTTCTTAAAATTTTCATTTATGAAGAGAGATTTTTCCCGAAAGGTCTGAATTTCAAGTAAACCTCTAGGTCAAGGTCTAGGTTTATATTCATAAAAATTTTTAAGAAAAAATAAAAACCGACTTCAAAAAATTAAATGCAACAAATATAAAAATACACTAAAAGGTATAAAATAATTATTATCTTATTTAGTTACAACTAAACGACGAAATATTAACATGAAATTACTTTTTGAAGTCGGTGCCAAACAAACTATACCTATAAGCGAGCGTACCCACCAAACATACTAAGTAAGATCCGTCGAGTGCGATTCATAAAAGGTATATGTTTGGCACCAACTTCAAAAAGTAATTTCGTGTTAATATTTCGTCGTTTAGTTGTAACTAAATAAGATAATAATTATTTTATACCTTTTAGTGTATTTTATTTGTTGCATTTAATTTTTTGAAGTCGGTTTTTATTTTTTTCTTTAAAAATTTTTATTTTTCTCTTTTTAGTGATGTTATTAATAGTGATTATATCATCAGAACTTGACCAAATTAATATGACACCATCCCTAAGACACTCCCTATCGGATAAAAAAAGAACCATCGAAATCGGTTCATAAACAAAGAGGTTAGGTCTAAACAAACCTAATAAAAAAGGTCTAATACCTATGAAAAAAAATCGAAAAAAAATGGGACCAATCGAAAGCTAGACTGGACCAAATGCAAAAAAAATTTTCAAAATCGGTTGACAATTGGCGGAGATGTGAGGTAACATGGGCACAAAAAAAAAAAAAAAAAAAAATTCAGTCGAATAGAGAACCTCCTCCTTTTTTGAAGTCGGTTAAAAAGAACATTAGCTATCGCATTTATTCATAAGAATTTAATTTGTTCCAATTTAAAGCGTTCTAATTTACTTATTCAACTCTCTAGCTAATACAGTAAAGGGTGTGTAGTTTCACAGTGAATGAAATAAAACTCAAAGAGGTTATACAAACTCAATATTATGTTACGACAACACTTTAAGTTTTTGGTTGCAACCCTTCTTGACCAGAGAAAGGTTGACGATTTGACGATTTATCTCGAAGAATCTCCCCGCAGAAAGGTCTGGTAAGCGCTCAAGCAATTCGACCTGTTTCAGTTCTCATGCTGATTTGATGGTAATTGAAGTAGGAGAGATGTATTTAAAGAAAAGAGTATTATTTAATTTTGGGTTTTTTTTATTAGTGTTAGGGCTCTCGTGAGGTGAGTGCTGTGTGGTGCTTTGTGCGCCCCCCATCAAGTCGATGGGGTCCTAACAATCTGTTGAGTGCAGGTTGTAGGTTGCGTGTTCATATAGGGTGTGTGCAGGGAGGGGCTGCTGGTTGGCGTTTGGCCCCTCCAGATTCGAATGTCCGAATCCGTTCGCTACCCCAGTCGAATCGAGTCGCTTCAATTATAGCATGGGTGATAATACTTCACTCATGCAAAAACGACGCAACGATCCGACTGAGTCATCTAGCGGCCGTGTCTCAAGGCTCGTCGCCATGAGCAAGAGCGGGCCGCTACACCTAGTTATTTTATAAATTTACATTTCTCCATGCTGATGGCTGGAGAGCTTAAAACTCGTCTCTCAACTCCAATTGACAACTGACCACCCCCAACTGGATTTCAGTTTAGCACTGCCAACTCTCTGACTGACTCAAAACCTGCCTGAAGAGTTGAAATTTTAAAATTACTAATTGAAAGTAATGGAAGGCAGCACAGAGGTAGTGAGAAAAGAAAAAATTAACACATATAAAATAAGGTGTAATTTATTGGAATCCTTCCTCCTTTCCTTTCAAACCGACGTTTCGGAGGATTTTTCCCTCCTTCTTCAGGGTTTCTTAGGGTCAATGAATGAATTAAAATTACTTCTCATAGGCCAAATTCTTAATTAGCGGGGCGTTTCTTAAAATCTTTAAAGAATTTGGTGTCGGTTCTAGGTGAAACATTTTAATAGATAATAAGTAAAAATATATTTTTCTAGGTGGGTTTCACAAATAAAACAAATATATGTTTTGAGTTTTTTATCTCTTTTTGTCTCTTGTTGTATTGCGGCCGTTTGTTTTTCAATGCTCGGCTCAAACGCATTAATTGCGTTCGATAACGATCGCCTGTGATTGTTTCAGTCGGTTTTAACAACTCATAATACACTACGCCGAGCTGGTCCCACCAAATACTGACCATGACCTTGGAACCGTGAATATTCGGTTTGGCCGTCGACGTGGAAGCATAGACGGGATATCCCCATGATTTTCTGCGCTTGGGATTATCGTAATGAACCCATTTTTCGTTCCCAGTCACAATGCGATGCAGAAATCCCTTCCGTCTTTGCCTTGCAATCAGCTGTTCACAAGCAAACAAACGCCGTTCAACATCTCGTACGGCACCCAATTTCCTTGTTTCTGAATCATTCCCATTACTTTTAGGCGTTTTGAAATGGCTTGTTGCGTCACTCCCAATGATCCTGCCAATTCTTGTTGCGTTTGACACGAGTCTTGATCAAGTAATGCCTCCAATTCTGCATCTTTGAAAACCTTCACTCTTCCACCGCCATGATGGTCTACGACGTCAAAATCACCGTTCTTGAAGCGTTGAAACCAGTCTCGGCACGTTCTTTCACTAATAGCGGCCTCACCATAGGTATTTGAGAGCATTCGATGAGCCTCAGCCGCAGATTTCTTCATATTAAAGCAGAAAATTAAAACCTCCCTCAAATGACGAGGATTTGGCTCTGTAAGCTGACATGTTTAATCGAGAATAACTTTATGATGCAGACACAAATCGACTAATATTTCGATGGGGTTATGTTTACAAATTCCTAAGCTTATTGTATGACATCTACGATCTATTTATTTCGACTACCACTTACCGCTACAGCCATCTATTGCGAAACGGCGGAAGCAAAGTTGTACACCTATTAGAATATTTATTATACCTGTTAATAAATATTTTCTCTTAGGTGAACACCTTTTATTTGATAAGCCCCTAGACCAGTGGTTCCCAACCTGGGGGCGATCGCCCCCAAGTGGGCGATTTGGGTTATCAGGGGGGCGATAAATAAGTAGGGGGTGATTGGGGGGCGATGAGTATTCAAAGGGGGGAAATTTAAAATACCCTCACTTGCAAAGAAATGGAATCACTTCCATTGCGAGTTGTTAAATTATTGTTAATTTTTGCAAACAAAGTTGATAGTTTTCGAGTTAAAAATGAGATTTTTCACCTTTTTTGTCATTTTTGACAATGTTTCGTGACGAAATTTTGTTAGCAAACATAAGATAGGGATTCAGCACACCAAAAAACATGAAGGGTTGAAGAAATTACAACTAGCCCAAAACCTTCCGAGAAAAAACCCAATTTAACTGGACTAAATATTTTTTTTTAATTAAAAAAAATTTCCACTAAATATTTCGCTTTATGGATTGACCCCCCCCCCCCCCCATGAAAATTTTACAGCTCCTCACAAAACATTATTATTTACACTTTATTTCAAATTAAAATTAGGCATACAATGAAAATGAAAAGGGGGCGATAGGGGTTAGTCAGCCTCCAGAAAGGGGCGATGACCCACAAAAGGTTGAGAACCACTGCCCTAGACACATAAGGCAAAAAGCCATAGTGAACCCACACGATCGGGATAATTGAAGAATACAAATCCCACATATACATATTTTTTTTTTTATTCAATTCTATGAATATCATATAATTTGAAGCTTTGTTTTTTAATATATACATTAGCTGCGTAGCTCGCCAAAGTCGGAATTATAGTTCTTTTATTTTTCTAAGACGGGTTTCTTGTGAGACGCGGAACAAATTATATTTATCAAATATCTGGATATTGTATTGCAGAGTTTCAACCATTTTCTATTCAAAATAGCTAAGCTCTAATTTGACAAATGTATATATATATTAATTGGATTAAACTTGTGTTAAATTAATTGTCAAACAATTTAATAACTAACGAAATTTGACTAATATTCATCATTTTCAGCCCATATTGACGCATATTATTCAGATTAATTTTATTGATTAGATTATAATTTGTTAATAAAATTGTTCTACTTTCTCCTTTTGTTTGGATGTTTAATAAACGTTTTTGAGATAAGTTTAATCTTTCTAAAAGGCCTAGGTAAGTACGTTCTTTTAAACATCTTCAAAGATTAATGTAATAAACACAATACATAAAGTGAAATTGATTATTCGTTGAATTAAAATTCGAATAAAACATAATCAATTATTACCTAACAATACAAGGAAAAACAAAGAGTACAAAACAATCAACAAAACAAAGAGATTAAATATAATTAATTAATTGACATTTTTAATAAATGAATTGTCTTCTAATTGAATTTATATTATAAATACATTTAAAAATAATCAATAAATTATTTTAAAATAATTGTACTTACCTCAGAGAGACGATCAAATCGTGCAAAGAGTTCGTTCAAAATTTTGACCAATTCGGAGGCGCTATACGTAGAGGAAATGGCCGTAAAACCGACAATATCCGCATACAGGATACTGCAAAACAAATCAACAACATCCCTGTTAGAAAACAAACCAATTTAAAGAGAAAAACAAGCCAATAAAAAAGAACTTTAATAATTCAATAAAAAGGGTCGGGGAATAATAGGAACAATGAAACCCAAAAAAAGGGACGAATTTATGTTACAAAATATATTTTGAACAATTATTGTTCAAATATATGATTTATTCTAAGGAAATACCATGAGGGTGTCATCTACTAGATCCGAGATGGTATGGACTATTTTTAATTAAAAAGGTTGTTTCCCCCCTCCCTCGGGAATCGAACCCGAGTACTAATTAGCAATCCGAGTTAATTGGGTAGATACTCTCTGACATATGTAAGTTTTGACTTTAATTGCAATTAAAAATGAAATTTATATACACCAAGGGTCCTTCGTTGACCCTTTTTTTAAGTTCTAAAGCCTAACAAAATCCTACATGTCTTCTAGGTCTAGGTGAAGGTCTAGGTTTATGTTCCAATGCAGCTTAGTTAACAATCGCGTGTCTCTAATTTCTCTTCATTTATTTATTCATGAGAATTTAATTTGTTCCAATTTAAAGCGTTCTAATTTATCTACACTCACTAGTAATCCTGTCAAAGACAATCTACATCATTCTATTCTTGTAATTAAAAAATCTTTTAATTTATAATAATACACTAGTTAGTTTACTTTAATAATGTCAATAATATGTATTCATTGTTATAACAATCAAAAATATAAAATTAATTAAATAATCATTAATAGATTTAATAATTAAATACAATACTTCTATTATGAAAACAATCTAGAAACGTTTATTGAATATCCAAAAGTTTTAAAGAGGAATTATAGATGGTATGTTAGAAAAGTAAGTAGGGTGGTGGTATTAATAGGGTGTTAAAAGAAACCCCTTTGATAGAGATAAAAGGAAGGGAGGTTTAATGGGGGGAGGGGGTGTTTAATGGGTATGATGAGGGTACCTAACGTTTTCGTGTCTGCTCATATAAATCTTCTTGAACTGGGTGTCCTTGCCAGCCCCCAAGTCCTGTCGCATCTTGACAGCCACGTGTTCTGGCAACACCGACAGCAGAAGACGTTCCTAGAAAGAAAACAACATTGGTTAATGATCTACTCAACAAGCTGGTACTTGAATCAAAGAAACACCAAGCAGAAGGGTTACTTTTGCTCTACGCTCTTCAAATGGTAAAAAAATAATGCCTAAGGTGCATCTATCTTAAATATCAGAGATAAGCATGAGGTCAATGAAAATCTTATTCTTTTCTATCTATCTATTAGGTTGGTGCATAATTATCCGCCGTTTTTTTTTTATAATGAAAAAAGAAAGATAAAAATTCAAGAGAAACATGTTTAATTGTTTATTCTGGAGCGTATTCAGCATCTTCTTTAATTACTGCTTCATATTTGCTTGAGCAGACAGTCAATTCCATGAGCAAAGAAGTTGTTGTTCTTAGAGGCCTTCCATAGCATTAACATCGGTCACTAAAGCCCGGTTCACACCAGGCGTTTTTCGCTGATGGTAGCCTTGATGGCTTTCCTTGAGGGCTTGGCTGCCGCTAGATGTCGTGATGGATTTTGAGTTGTTGGCTTCACACTCTGCTATTTGCAGTAAGGCTGGATTTATTCTAAAAGCAGGATCAGATGCGTGCGCACACAATCGCTCAGCAGTTGTCAAAAAAAAAATGTCTGACAATAATATAATTGGAGAGGTTATTAATCGTAGACGAACTGCAATTATTGCTTTTTTATTAATTTGTGAAAAACGGCGAAAACAAAAACGTTTGAACAATCCGCCCAGACTGTGGTGTCGTCCATGGTTATTGCGGCTTCCCGATTGGTTTGCCATGCGCATGTCACCCACATGATAAAATACTGTTTTCCGATTGGTTCTCTCCCTAATTTTCCAAGCAATCTACCAGGAGAAAATAGAACATGTTCTAATCACAAAATCCAACAAGCTAGCCAGCTTCCCAGCCCTCAGTGACGTCATTTTAAGCCTCTGGATCCAGCCTAGGCAGCCATCTAGATTTCTATCAACAAAAAACGCCTGGTGTGAACCGGGCTTAAGTCATACAAATCGTCGTAAATTTTATTCACCTGTCAGTTTTTCAGCGAGCGATTGATGTGGTAGTCTGTGGGTGCCTCGGTCGGTGAATATGGTGTATGTGGGAGCAGACCCCACCCCTTATTGGCAATGGATTGCTCGTTTATTTGCAGCAATTCGGAAAAACCGCGATCGGCTTTTTGTCAGAGTTCATGAGGGGCCAATTTTCATACCTTCCCGAGTCTTTTGAGACGTCGCACGATCTTTGAGTGGTTTACTTTGAAGTTTTCAGCCACCATTCGAGTTGTCAGGCTTTCGTACTCTTCCACGGCTTCTAGTTGGGCCTGATTGTCGAACTCCGATGGTCGATCTCTTCCTGGATTGTCCTCGAAGCTGGTATTACCTGATATGAAACGTGCAAACCACTCCCGACATTGTTTTTCGCTAATTGTTCCTTCGCCAAAAAGTTCGTTGAGATCGCGAAATGACTGTGCTGCCTTCCATTTTTTCTCATAGTGGTACAGCATAATATAACCAATATGAATATTATTTCCGACATGCATTTTCTTAAAGAAATAAAGATTATTTTTATAAAAAAACAACAACAACAATTACCACTAAGGAAAAACGTGACAATATAAACGGCGGATAATAATACACCCACCTAATAATATCTTATTAAACTATATACATTTCCACGGATTAAATGAAAAAATTGCACTTTATGGCCTCTGGATGAGACACCATGTAATTTTTGGCAAAATCATCACGTGATTAAATTCAATCTGGTTGAATACTACAATTTGAGAATTTGGTTGAGACCATGGGTTCCGTAGTCTTTACTCATGATATGAATAGAAGTAAAAAAAAAATATATATTTGGGATATATATAAATTGTAAATAAATAAAGAATAACAATTAAAGTTTTGAGATTTAAATTAATTGTTAATTAAAAATAATACTATAATATATTAGAGGGTTTTTGTTTGGAAATAAAATGTTTGAAAAATTTTACTATTATGGGGCTCTATTCCTAAATTGGCTGTTTTTTTTATTTAATCTTTACGAGAGGACCTTTTTTAATTCGCGAGACCGATTATTACCCATGCTACTTCGATATGGATAAAAAAAAATGAATATAGAATCTCAAAATTTAGTAAGATGACCACATCTCAATTATTCAATCCTTTTATCTCAATAATTGTTTTTTATCAAACTATATTTTATTTAAAGTAAGGAAAATTTTGAGAAATTTTAGAAACTTTTTAATATTTAAAATATGAAATACTAGGTAGGTTTCACAAAAATAAACATAGGATGGTTGTTTAGCACGACTCTATATATATTTCGGGGTATAAGCCCATCTTCAGGAGTTCACAGAGGAATTTAATAAAATGTTAAGCATTTAATTCTGAACAGAATGACATTTTAATGCTGAAAATCGGCGGCCATCTTGCTTTCTAGGGGGGTCCCTCCCCCCTCCACCCCACGGAGTTCGTAGTAGTTTTTAAAATTATAAAGATAAAAGTAAATAAATATATGCAATATTCATTTACTATGAGTTAAGATTTCTAGGTCACTTGTTTCACATTAAAATACAAAATCTTAACTCATAGTAAATGAATATTTCATATAATATTTATTTTATTTTATCTTTATTAAAGATGTTTCACCTTGAATCAACATTTTTAAAATAATAGTTTAAATTTCCTAATTTTAATAAATTTTATTTGGTATTAACTATTAGTGAGTTTTAGTATTAAAAAAATCACGTTTGCAGTCGTCGGCCAAGCCGATTATAATAAAAGTATCGATAGATTGATTGATTTTCTGAAAAACAATTGACATTTTCTGAAATTCAAGTGAGAGAAAAAGAGTTAGAATCTAGATAAAGTGTAAAAAGACATTAGTCCTGATAATAAATAAATAAATAAATAAATAAATAAATAAATAGATAAATAAATAAGTAAATAAATAAATAAAGTAAATAAATAAATAAAGTTTCTATAAAAATCCCATCCCCAATTCGTATAGAACTTTCTAAAAACTCATAGAAAGCTAATTGAACTTTCCAAAAAACCATTTCCAATTTACCAGCGATAATTGTTTAATTTTTTTGATCAAACGGGGGAGTCCCTGATCTCGAGGATAAGTATAAGCACTCCTTTATGTCTATTTTTAACCGACTTCAAAAAAGAGGAGGTTCTCAATTCGACTGATTTATTTTTTATTTTTGTGTCTATGTTACCTGATACTCCGCGAATTGTGAACCGATTTTGATGATATTTTTGCATTGGGTTCAGTTTAGTTTCCGATTGGTCTCGTTTTTTTCATTGATATTGGACCTTTTTTGACATGTTTGTTCAGGCATAACTTCTTTATTTATGAACCGATTTTAATTATTCTTTTTTATTGCAAAGAGGGTACCTTAGAGGTGGTACCATATTAATTTGGTCAAGTTCTGAAGATATGATCAATGACGAAATAACGTTAATCTCCAATTCTTATGACCAAATAATTGAAATTATAATAAATAAAATCTTTTGTAAAAAAAATCTTAAAACATTCATTTAAAACCCGCAAACGTTTAGAGAGAATTTCTCTATTTATGAATTGATATTTTATTATCATTTTCTGATTCATTCGTCCGACGCTTTCTTACAGATGCATGCAAGGTATTATTATATTAAGTCACTATTAATAACATCACTAAAAAAGAAAAAATAAAAATAATTTTTATAAAAAAAATAAAACCGACTTCAAAAAAATTAAATGCAACAAATAAAATGCACTAAAATGAATAAAATAATTATCTTATTTAGTTACAACTAAACGACGAAATATTAACATGAAATTACTTTTTGAAGTCGGTGCCAAACATATACATTTTATGAATCGCACTTGACGGATCTTACTTAGTACGATTGGCGGGTACGCTCGCTTATATGTATAGTTTGTTTGGCACCGACTTCAAAAAGTGATTTCATGTTAATATTTATAGTCGTTTAGTTGTAACTAAATTAGATTATTATTTTATACCTTTTAGTGTAGGTTAGGGCCTTGGTTGAGTGCGTTGTGGTGCGTGTCCGCGCACCCCACCTAGTTGGTGGGGTCCTAACAATGATTTGTGCAGGGCGATGTTTGTGCCCTGGTGGAAAGCCTTGTTGGGCGCCACCCGCTTAATTAGCGGGGGAGGGGCTACTAGTTGGTGGATGGCCCCTCCTTCGATTCGATTGATCAGTCGAGATCGAATTGCTTCACTTATAACATGACTAAAATATTATCAGTCATGCAAAAGTGTTGCAACGATCTGACTGAGTCATCTAGCGGCCGTGTCTAAAAGCTCGTAGCCAGAGCAACAGCGAGCCGCTAGAGTGTATTTTTTATTTTATTTTTTAGTTCTTATTATTTTATTTATTGCATTTAATTTTTTTGAAGTCGGTTTTTTATTTTTTTTTTATAAAAATTATTATAATGAAACTGTAGAAATACATTTATCTTTAATTAATTCATACATAATATGTAGATTAGATAAGTACGATATGTTGGAGGTTCGGCCCCCTTGCGGTCGCCGGAAGAACCTTCCAATGGCTCCCATGTGGTCCCTTCCTACAAATTTAACTTTAATCCGTTTTAATAAATAACATTTCAATCTCAAGGCAGCTTTAACGATCAATAAGAAATGAAAAAGAAAATTAAATTATTTTTTTTTATTTTATTTCCACAAGGCATTTGTAGAATTCGTTTTGGAAATGGAATCTAAAAAATGATGACTAGTTTAATTTCGAATTTTATTACATTCGGGCTTGTTGGAGAACATTGCTATGCAAAACCCTTAATAAATTAATTGCTTTATAGGCCGATATTAAGGGTGTTTGTTTATGTGATGTAATCGTGATTGAAAATTAAATAATTAGAATTTGTTTATTTGTTAATTTAACAATTAAAATTAAATATTATTTTTTTATTTATTAAATATTATTATATTATCTAACAATTAAAATAAACAAAATAATAATAATTAGATTTGAAATTCAATATTTTTAACAATTAGTAAATAATTTACACGTATTTAAGTTTCTATTATTCAATATTAATAATAGAAATAATATTTCATTATTCGTGTCCATGATTAATAATTAAAGGAATCGTGGGGAGTTGGACAATACTTTAATTTAATTTAAAGTGTTGTCCAACTCCCTACGATTCCTTTAAATAGAAATAATTTTCATGTAAGCCATCTCTGCTCCATCTCTTTTTCTTCCGAACAGTATTAATATATCATATATGATAAGAAATGGAGTTAGCAGGTTTACACTACTAAGCCGACGATATATAGTATATATAGTAAAGTTATATATTTATAATTGATGTATTTATGTCTATGTTTATTTTGCATGAAGCATAGTAGCCCAGTAAATAGAGTATCCAAAAAGTTGTTCAGCTTACATTAATTGCGGGAAAATATTTTATTTCTAGGATCGTTTGGTATGGTGTGGGTATGCCAAATCTACGTTTGCGACCTCGAAAGTGAGGGGGATAAGTTTTGTTGGCCGAAAAACCTCGAAATTTTCGGACTTTTATCAGCTTTTCGATTATAACTCGAAAAAAGTCCATATTATGTAAATAGCCTTCCTATAGTTAATTAAAGAGGACAAAATTTCGCATCGATTAAAAAAAATCGAAAATTGGCTCAGTCGTTCGATTTTTTTAATGGGGATCCAAAAAACAGCCCTCGGGATCACTTTTGAATATCATAAAATTTTTTCGATTTTTCCAATTTTGACCATGAAGGAGCACATTTTTGACAAAGACTACTCTATAAACTTTTAAACTAGATTAAATTTTCTACAATTTAAATAAAGTTTCAACTTAATTGGATAAATGCTAACCCTTGCCGCAAAGTAGTTGAAGTTTTGAGAAACTCGAATTTTTTACAAAAAATCGTAGGTTTTCCTTCATAAAATGAAAACAACTCATTGTAGAAATTTGATTTCTATTTCATTGTCTAGGAAATTTTATTGACTTGAACGTTCACTTGAACCACTTTTTTGATAAAACTCTTATATTTATAGATATCCAGCATTTTCCATGACGCTTTTGAGGATTTGGATCATATCCTGTAGTGGAAAATGCTGAATTTCTATAAATCTAAGACTTTTAACAAGTAGTTGGTGCAAATAGACATTTAAGTCAACAAAATTTCCTAAACAATGAAATAGAAATAAAGGTTTTAGGATGAGTGGTTTTAATTTTATGAAGGAATAAACTCCAATTTTTTGCGAAAAATTGCATTTTTTCAAAATTTCAACATCGTTGCGGCACGGGTTACCATTATCCAATTAAGGTGAAACTTTCTTTAAATTCTAGCAAATTTAATCTAGTTTAAAAATGTATTAAATAGTCTTTGTCAAAAACGTGCTCCTTCATTGTCAAAATTGGAAAAATCAAAAAAAGTGCGAATTTTTAGGATATTCAAAAGTAATCCCGGGGGCTGTTTTTTGAATCCCCATTAAAAATCGAACTACTGGACCAATTTTGCATATTTTTTTTCATTCGTCCGAAATTTTGTGCACTTTAATTTACTATAGGACGGTTTTTTACAAATAAATAAAACGGTATATAATTTGTAAAAAACCGTCCTATAGTAAATTAAAGAGGACAAAATTTCGGACGAATGAAAAAAAATATGCAAAATTGGTCCAGTAGTTCGATTTTTAATGGGGATTCAAAAAACAGCTTCCCCGAGATTACTTTTGAATATCCTAAAAATTCGCACTTTTTTTGATTTTTCCAATTTTGACAATGAAGGAGCACGTTTTTGACAAAGACTACTCTATACATTTTTAAACTAGATTAAATTTGCTACAATTTAAATAAAGTTTCAACTTAATTGTATAATGTAACTGCCAATGATGCTGAAACTTCGAAAATGCAATTTTTTGCAAAAAATTGGAGTTTATTCTTCATAAAATTAAAACCACTCATCCTAAAACCTTTATTTCTATTTCATTGTCTAGGAAATTTTGTTGACTTGAATGTTTACTTGGACCAACTACTTGTTAAAAGTCTTAGATTTATAGAAATTCTAGCATTTTCCACTACAGGATATGATCCAAATCCTCAAAAGCGACATGGAAAATGCTGGATATCTATAAATCTAAAAGTTTTATCAAAAAAGTGATTCAAGTGAACGTTCAAGTCAATAAAATTTCCTAGACAATGAAATAGAAATCAAATTTCTACAATGAGTTGTTTTCATTTTATGAAGGAAAACCTACGATATTTTGTAAAAAATTCGAGTTTCTCAAAACTTCAACTACTTTACGGCAAGGGCTAGCATTTATCCAATTAAGTTGAAACTTTATTTAAATTGTAGAAAATTTAATCTAGTTTAAAAATGTATAGAGTAGTCTTTGTCAAAAACGTGCTCCTTCACGGTCAAAATTGGAAAAATCGAAAAAAGTGTGAGTTTTTAGGATATTCAAAAGTGATCCCGGTGGGCTGTTTTTTGGATCCCATTCAAAAAATCGAACTACTGAGCCAATTTTCTATTTTTTTAATCGATGCGAAATTTTATCCTCTTTAATTAACTATAGGAAGGCTATTTACATAATATGGACCGTTTTCGAGTTATAAGAGAAAAACTGGAAAAAGTCCGAAAATTTCGAGGTTTTTCGGCCACCAAAATTTGTCCCCCACACTTTCGAGGTCGCAAACATAGATTTGGCATACCCACACCATACCAAACGATCCTAGGAAAAAAAATATTTTCCTACAATTAATGTAAGCTGAAAACCCTCTATTTACTGGGCTATAGAACAACTTCATTGTTATGGGAGAATGGTGTAGGTTCTTGGTGAAAGAAACATATTAAATAAGAATTTTTGAAGCTTTGCTGGAATGGGAAAAAGTGACCCCGTAAGATTCCCATTTCGCTACCATTCTGGGCTGCTGGTAGGGGAAGTGAGAGAGAGAGGGCGGGTGAAGGGTGAGGAGGTAAAGCTGCAGTAGCTATTGATGGCACAACCGTTCACACAGCTCTTAGGGCCGGTTGTATGTCGCAAAGTAAATGCTTTTTACTAACAAACGGTGGATGGTAAATGGAGCCACTGGGATGGCCAATCAGCACTTACAGCTACTTACACTTACAGGTCTTCTTATTTCATTATTATAATTGATTTTTTTTATTTTTATTATTTTATTATTTGTAATCAATGGACAATGCATATCAACGACGAAGAATCAAAGCTTCTACCGACAGTTCCACGACTGTCTGTATTTTTTTTTGCAAAAAATTTGTTTTTACTTTAACAACTTCATTGATTTCTCTTTATCATACAACAACTTTGCTACTCTCGGTAAAATAAAATCTTTTTCAATCACTAGTTTTGTTTGTAAAACGTAGTTAGGTAGGTACTTATACCGTATCACCTGATGCAGGGCTGAGAGTGTAATTTCTCCTTGAGCATCAAGTTTCCTGATTTTGATTGATTTCATGTTTAATTGGTTGGCATCCCGTATGGGAAATGAACACACGACAAATGGCTCAAGTTTCTAATCAAGTTCAGTTATCAGAAGAGGGGAGGGGGGAGGGGGGGCGATGTCATCGACCAATTTCTCCCCCATCAAGAATTTAATTCAATTAACTTTCATGAGAAGTTTAAACAACAGTCATCCGGGATGAGTGGGAGGAAAATAGGCCTAAGAATTCACAGGGGGTAGCCAATTATTGGCTCACTAATTTTGGCAATCGGGTTTCGATAATAACCCTTCTGATTAGGGTTGCCAACTCTGTAGAAGAAAATTCACGGAGAAAATTAAATTAAATTAAAGAAGAACTAATTGAGAAGTGATGGAAAGGCAGCCCAAGGATAGTGGAAAAAATCCTCTCTAATGTTATACCAATCGCATCCATAATAAATAACAATTAAAACAGGAATAGTAGGGGATTGGATAATAAATCAAAAACAGAGTTTTTATTGAATTGACGAGACGTTTCGTCGATTTATTTTGACTTCCTCAGTGGCCCACCTCTGATCACTTCTTTGTCAAAAGAGAATTTTTTTTCTAAATATCTTTAAAATGACTTGATGAAATTTAATATCCTAATTAACTACCTTGGGGACCACAAAAAAGGTTAAATAAAGTTTTTAGTAAATTTATATTTTAAAGTACTTTACTCTAGAGTAAGATAGTACCTTTTTTTAATTTTTTTTATTTTAAATTGTTTAAAATTTATTCATTTGATCCTTTTAATATAGCTCATTTAACCTAACTTAAGTAAGAATGGATAGGCTTCTCTCTGTGAAATGCTAAAAATTTGGGAGGAAATTTTATAAGTAACCATAGCAACTGCGTTGTTGTCTTATCCGTTACCTTTGCTGAAGACATAGAGGAATCGTTTTTTTTTTTGTTGGCCTTTCGGGCTTTTCAACCATAAGTCAATTTACGATACTATATATTTTTTAAATTTTGTCTCTACCCCGGGGGTCAGATTTTAGCCGAATGCCTCGAGTCGGATTCGAACCCGGGTCCACTTAGGAATCGAGTTAAAATCAAAAATAGCGATTGATTCTCATTTAGTATTTGAGGAATAATCATTCTATATTGGATTTTTGACATTTCGGTTTTTATTGGTAACCATTGCTAAAGACATAGAGGAATCGAGTTAAAATAAAAAATAGCGATTGATTCTCATTTAGTATTTGAGGAATAATCATTCTATATTGGATTTTTTACGTTTCGGTTTTAATTGGTAACCATTGCTGAAGACATGGAGGAATCGACTTAAAACCAAAAATAGCGATTGATTCTCTTCTAGTACTTGAGGAATAATAATTCTACATTAGATTTTTGACGCTTCGATTATTATTGGTAACCATTGCTGAAGACATGGAGGAATCGGCTTAAAATCAAAAATAACGATCGATTCTCATCTAATACTAGAGGAATAACCTTATTACATTCCATTTTTGATGTTTTGACTATTAATGGCAACCTCTACTGAAAACGTGGAAGAATCGACTTAAAATCAAAAAGACTAAATTCTTTTATGGCAAACAACTCAAGTGAATTAATTGACTCTTCCGAATGTTTTGAAATTAAATCTCGATTATTATAAAGCGAAATAAATTTTCATTGTTTCCATTTCTAAAATTTGGCGGCACACTTGAAGAATTTCGCGGCACACAAAAGTGCCGAGGCACAGTGGTTGAGAATCACTGCTCTACATATTTAAAGCCTATGTAAAAATTATTCTTTCATACATTTTCTTGATGTCTTCCATGCCAGTTAGGTCTAAACAAACCTAATAAAAAAGGTCTAATACCTATGAAAAAATACGAAAAAAAAATGGCACCAATCGGAAGCTAGACTGGACCCAATGCAAAAAAATTTTTCAAAATCGGTTGAGAATTGGCGGAGATATGAGGTAACATAGGCACCAAAAAAAAAAAAAAATTCAATCGAATAGAGAACCTCCTCCTTTTTTGAAGTCGGTTTTTATTTTTTTCTTAAAAATTATTAGCTCTGGATCAGTGGTTTCCAACCTTTTGTGACCGATCGCCCCTTTCTGGAGATTGACTAACACCCTTATACTAGCTGCAAGGCCCGCCTTCTAAGGCCCTCTTGCTAGGGCAGGGGGCACTCCCCTGGACCCCCAGCCCTCGTACCCCATCCTCACCCTCCACTCCTACCCCCCGCCCCTTTTCATTTTCATTGTATGCTTAATTTTGATTTGAAGTAAAGTGTAAATAATAAAGCAGTTGTATTATTTTAAACAATTTTATTACCGTATATAAAAACAACCAAAGCAGTTTTATCCGGTCACTCTTAAATAAAATAGAAAAAATAAAATGTACATTTTTTACAGAAAAACCCCAATCAATGATTTTATTATTGACATCTGGTGTTTTCTTCAGAATCTCTTAATCCAAAATATGACAAACATAAATTAAATTTATTGAGGTTCAAAAGTGGGAATTGTAAAGTCCCACCATCCTATTGTCAAATAAGGCATGTTCCAGCATCAAAGGACATGCCGCCTGCTATTCCAAAATATTACCATTAAAAAAATTAAATTATTATGAAGAAAAAAATTACTCTAAATGCCGCGTTCACAACAGTATGTTTCTTTGTAATTTATTAGAAATTTAAATATTTTTTCTAAAAAATATTAATATAACATTATTTATATTTGAGAATGAAAATTACATTTAACAACTCGCAAGGAAAGTGATTCCATTTCTTTGCACGTGAGTGTATTTTAATTGTTCCCCCATTGAATACTCATCGCCCTCCCCCCCCCCAATCGCCCCCCTGATAACCCAAATCGCCCACTTGGAGGGGGGGATCGCCCCAGGTTGGGAACCACTGCTCTGGATCGACCATTCCATCAACGACTGGCCTCGCCTAGCTCTTACGCAGCTTTCATTCTTCTGCGTGCAATAGGTTGCCTAAATACAGGCGCACCAACCTCATAAATCAAGTTTAAATTCAGACTACATTTTAAGGGTTTTAATTAGTACAGTATTATTAATTCATACTTTATAATTCAATATTATATCTTTGTTGAGCTCGTAACAGTTATGTTTAACAAGTACGTCCATGGAGAAAATGTTCCTGAAGAATGGAGAAAGGCCTTAATAACACCAATATTTAAAAAGGGGAACAGAAAATTATGTACAAACTACCGAGGGATTAGTGTCGTATCATCTATGGCGAGACTCTACGGACGAGTTATGAAACAAAGGATAGAAGAGGATATCAGAGAATCAGAAGACCAGAATGGATTTAGGGCGGGAAGGTCCTGTATTGATGGTATTTTTACCTTAAAGATCTTGCTGGAAAAGAGATTGGGGAGCGACCGTCCAGTCCATCTGATATTCGTGGACCTCCAAAAGGCTTATGATACCGTTCCATTAGGCGAGCTATGGAACAGCATGAAATTAGGAGGTATCAACCCTATGTATATCAATGCTACAAGAAGGTTCTACGAAGGCTGCTCCAGTTCTGTCAAAATAGGTAAAGAATTATCCGCGTATTTTCCGGTAACAAAAGGTCTCCGACAAGGATGCGCCCTTGCTCCGACACTCTTTAAATTATATCTTGAAGCTTCCCTGGTATCCTGGAGAAGAAAGTGTTCCGGTATGGGCATACAAATAGAAAATCGTACACTATATACCTTACTCTTTGCTGACGACCAGGTCCTGATTGCGGGAGACGAAGATGACGCTTTCTATATGCTCCGAAAGCTAAAGGAAGAATATGAAAAATGGGGCCTTGAAATTAATTTCCAAAAAACAGAGTATCTGGCACTTGGTGAGGCGGGAAAAGACCTTGTCCTGGATAACAACTGTATAAGAAATACCAACCAGTTTAAATATTTGGGGGTAACACTAGGAAAGGCAGGAAAAAGTGACCTAGATATTACTAATAAAATAAATCAAGGCAGGCGAGTAATAGGACAGCTGAACTCGATCCTGTGGAGTAAGGAAATATCGAAGAACAATAAGGCTGCCATCTATAAGACCATCGTCGAGAGCATCGTGACCTACGGAAGCGAAGTCTGGGAGGTAACCAAGAGAAACAGTTCACGCCTGCTGGCGTTAGAAATGGATTTTTGGAGACGTTCAGCGGGTGTCTCAAGACTGCAGCATATAAGGAACGAACACATTCGCCAAAAAATGAACGTCCAAGGCAACATCATCGACACGATCGAATATAAGCAACTGATGTGGTTTGGACACGTCAGTAGGATGGCGGATGAACGCTGGCCCAAGAAAGTTTGGAACTGGCAGCCCCCAGAAAGAAGAAAGCGTGGAAGGCCGCCGAGATCGTGGTTTCAGGGAATCCAAAATGCCATGCAAGCCCGTGGGCTGGAAGAGGAAGACTGTGCCGACAGAAGGTCATGGAGAATGGGAAGCGAGAAACGGCGTCCGCCGTAACCAAACTCGCAGGATATATATATATTGTTTTTTGACATTTCTAAAGTTTCAGACTGCAACAAGCTACAATCCGACCTAAAAAACTTAACTATCTGGTGCAAAGCAAACTTATTTTTTCTAAATTTTGACAAATGCTTCACCATTTCATTCTCAAAAAAGGAATATTTTATCTCATACAATTACTATCTGGACGATACTTCTTATTGCACTAGAGTAACTTCAATCAAAGACCTTGGTGTCACCTTTGACTCAAAGCTCACGTTTAATGAACATATTAATCATGTGGTTAGTAAAGCTAACCGAACTTGGGAGTTCATATTTCGCAACACTAAAGCTTTTAGGAGCCCCAATTGTATCAGATACCTATACATAAGTTTGATTAAATCTGTCGTAATGTATGCTTCAACAATCTGGAGACCGAATCTAAAAACCAACATAGCTAGACTTGAAAGAATTCAGCATAAAGTTTTGAGACATCTGGCGTCTCTCTCTGGTAGCCCTATGTCTAGATACGATCATGACTACTTGAAAATCGCTGAAACTTTCGACATGTCAACTATTCTTTCGTCTATGATTGCTTCCGACAACTTATTCACTTTTAAAATTATGTCTGATACCATTCGTTGTCCTGAGCTTAAAATTCTTTTTCCACTGAACAATCCCTCGTACCCACTACGACAGAATCAACCATTCTATCCACCAGTTCCATTTACACGTCATTCCGAAACCAACCCTATTTATAGATTAAGCATCGCTTATAACGCCCTTTCCCAAAAAACATGCGTTTTGAATTTTACTATAGATACCAACAGAATGTCTAGAATTATAAAAATAAACACACTTTCATATATTTAAATACTCACTATCATAATTATTATATCTGATTTACTCTGTATTGTTGTTTAGTATTTGTATGTTTAACATTATTGTTTTTTTCTCTACTTTTTACTAAGTAGTGTTTCTTTGTATTACTTTTTGTAATGTTTTTAAAGGCACATGCCGTTGAAATAAATAAATAAATAAATAAATAAATAAATAAATATATATATCTTTGTTATCTCTTCCTCAACTTTGATTTCTTTAGGAAAAATTTCAATAATTCAATTTTTTATGGTTAAAAATAAATAATTTGCAACTTCGAAGTTGAGATTTTTGTATATAGGGATAAAAAGAAAAATATTTTATTCTATTTTTTGTAAGAAGTGATTACTGTTCTGTTCTGTATTGATAAGGTTGTTATTAAAAGAGAAAAAAATTGTGTTTTTTGTGAATGTGCCAAATATCTTTTGAAAATTGTATTCTGATGGCCTTCAATGGTAACGAAGGTAAGAAGAAAATTTAAACGAATGTGTGACATGACTATTTGAAGCCCTGAAGAAGTCGGCAAAGTCGACGAAACGTTGGTGGATAAATAAAAAAGTCACACATAAAAACTTGTCCTTATTTTCCCAATATAAACTTGCAAATTATAAACTAAATTATGGACGGAAATGATAATAGTTAAAAATAAAGGAATAATTATCCAAAAGTAGTATATGGGATGGATTGATTTATTTAAAAATGTTGTTTTAATCTCGCTAGAATTCCTAATCTGACTAAGTGGAGTATCTTCATTAATGATAAATTTTTGACCGTCCGTATTTAAGATGTAGTACCTGGCCACACGACATTTTGCTTCAGTTAATAGATATATATTAATCCCCCAATTCCCCCCTCGCCCCATCCTTACTAATTCACCCCACCCCTGTCCACGCACCCAGTTTTTGTATTTCTAGCCTTCAGTTGCCCACAGGTTACGTATATATAGGTATATAAATAAATACGGTATAATTTTTTTTTTAATTAAATAACAATTTTTGAGTTCATCAATTAAATTGTCAAATTAATATTTGTAGGATTTAAAATTCGATTTTTAATCAATTAAATTGCCCAACTTTTAATATATAATAATAATTATAATGATCTTATTGTGGGATATAAAATTAAAAAACCAATTATTTATTAATAGGAAATTGAATAAAAATGTAAATAAACATTTTTATCGAGACAACCACCTGTGAATAATTATTTCAATTAACAAAAAACCCATCAAAAACAACTTAGCCGAAGATGAGACCGTGATAGATCGAATGTCCAACACAAAACCCTCCTAACCAGTGAATTTCATCCAAATCGTTAGAGCCGTTTTCGAGAAACCGACCGGATATATATATATATATATATATATATATATATATATATATATATACAATTTTTGCTTGTTTAATATAATAAGATTTAATGGACTCCTTCTTTTCAACCAAACCAAAAAATGGTCCATCATCTTTGTCCTCAAAATTAAGGTTCCTTGAATGATTTGTGTGGGGTGTTTGACCCCACCCCCTCCCCGGGCTAAAACATTTCAGCTAGGGCACCTCGAGAGGTGAACCGCAATCTAATATCGTGTACACCTACTTCCACTTTCAGAAGACAATAAATGAAGGGACATTATCAAATGAATTCCAAAGTGAAAAGTTTTTGTTTTGCCGAGAGTAGCAGAGTTGTTGATTCACAAAGAGAAACAAAGAGGTTGTCCTCTGCTTGATGCAAATAAACATATACACATATATCTCAAGATGATATATCTGTATATATATATTATTTATTTGTTTGTCAAACAAATAAATAATATATATACAGATATATCATCTTGAGATATATGTGTATATGTTTATTTGCATCAAGCAGAGGACAACCTCTTTGTTTCTCTTTGTGAATTCCAAAGTAATTCTACATAATTCCAAAGACGTGTACACCTAATTCCAATCGCGGTCCACCCCTCGGGGCACCCTAACCCTGCGGGGGCCCTACTCTTTATCTAAAATAATATACAGAGTGTCCCGTATCACAACGTTAAACTGTGAACAGTGAATAAGCCAGTTGATAACAGTCCAGAACATAAACATTTTGTAATAAAATTTACATAGTTTTCGAGTTGTTCTGCCGTGGTAATTGTTTTAATTTGTATTCGACATGGTCTATTGAATTTCTCATTTTGAAGCTCGTAGAAAAATTTCCACAACATAGATTTGGAGGAAAACTTAAGGTAGTAATATTGGAGTACCAATAAAGGTATTCCAGCAATAGATAATTATTTCCTGTTAAAATAGTAATTTGCCTAGACTATAATGGCAATTTCAAATTTGAAAAAATAAAAAATAAATGTTTAGAAAGCATTTTATTTATTTATTTATTTAATTTCTTAGGTTTGCTTTTTAAACATTAGAGAAAGTAACCTTTTTTTTTATTATTTTTTTTTCTGAAATTTGAAATTGCCATTAATAAAGGGAGAAATTCTAAGGTCTGAGTTAATAAACGTTTCTAAGATTGTTTTTAAAAAATTTGTATATTTTTTTTACAAATGTATACCGGGTGAGTTTGTTATCTTGAGACAGTCCTATAACTCAAAAACAGTGCATTATATGAAAAAAAATTTCAAATAATAATTCATCAACATCCAATTTCAAATAAAAGTTTATTTATATGATGGGGGAAACTTAACTACGCTATTGTTTGCCGACCTAGAACCAGCTTTCAAGGATATTTCAAGGTCAAGTTCTGTTTTTTAAATGAAAAACTATATTTTTCTTTAAGTCACCTTATTCTACAAAATAAACTGAACAACTTTCATAGGAACTATTTTTTTATACGACATCAAATAAACAAAATACATGAATCAATTAGATCTCAAAAAAATCTTAATAATCATTTTTAACAATTATTTAACTTAATTATTAGATAATAATGATTAAATATAAAATAAATAATTATTAAATTGTAAAGTCACAACAATGAAAATAAGTGTTTATAATGATATTAAAACTTTGTTATACTCAGATTTAAGAGATTATTTTCTACTTAATAGAAATATTTAAAATTCTTGAGTTTAAAAAACTTTATTTCTCGTGTCAATCCAGTAGATAGTTATATTGTATTATCATAATAAAAATGGAGCATTTTTTGTTGAAGACTGAATTAAAATGGTCTTAATTTATGCGGTGAATAGGAAGAAGTGTTATGGGGCTCCTATTGAAAAGGGTGCCGAGCGTTTTCCTTATAGGAATACACCCTCACAAGCTTCATTTTATCGTGTTGTAAATCTATTTAAAAAAATAAGGAGATTGGAATTGAAATTCATTCAGAAGACTTGCGATACACTCTTTAATGTCACAGAACGTGGAAAAATTATTAAATTATTAATTATTATTATATTATTTATTTAATAATTAAATATTTGATCATTATTATTTAATAATTAAGTTAAATAATTGTTAAAAATAATTATTAAGATTTTTTTGAGATCTAATTGATTAATGTACTTTGTTTATTTGATGTCGTATAAAAAAAAATAGTTCTTATGAAAGTTGTTCAGTTTTTTTGTATAATAAGGTCACTTAAAGAAAAAGTACCTGGCCACCGAGCGATTCTCGGTAACATTTTGCTTCAAATTAAAAGCTATTTATATATAGTTCACGCTCCCTGGACTCCGAACCCCATTGTATTTAAGCATATAAATAAATACCGTATAATTATTATTTTTAATTAAATAACAATTTATCGAGTTTTATAATTAAATAAATTGTCAAATTCTAATATTTAATAATTGTGGGATTTAAAACTCGATTTTTAATCAATTAAACCAATTAAACCAATTATTTTACATGAATTAATGTATACATTGTATTTTAGCTTCGACTCCGGAGATTACTTCTCCACCTCGAGTGTCCTTGATCATCTTTTTAGTCCTAGTTTTTAATAAGAGGAAAAACTAATTAAAGAAAAAACCTCTTTTCCGATAATTATTCCAATTCCATATTCTATATCACTCATATCTTAATCAATTAAAGTGCCCAATTTTTAATAAATAATAATAATTATAATGATCTATTAGTGAAATTTATAATTGAAAAACCAATTAATTGTTAAAATGAAATTGAATTATACATTTTTATCGAGACAACCTCCTGTGAATAATTATTTCAATTAACAAAAAACCTATCAAAAACAACTTAGCCGAAGATGAGACCGTGACAGATCGAATGTCCAACACAAAACCCTCCTAACCCGTGAATTTCATCCAAATCGTTAGAGCCGTTTTCGAGAAACCGATCGAATATATAGAATTGCTCGTTTAATAAGAGTAGATAGTACCTGGAGGCACCGAGCGATGCTCGGTTACCCCTGACCCCCCCCTCCCCTCCCAAAACCATCAACACTGCACCCCGGACCCCCCACAACTGCACCACACCTACTGCACCCCCCACATCCATCCCTACCCCCGACCCAGTTTTTGCATTTTTATCTTTCTAATGGTCCACATATTATGTGTATATTTGTTTACTCGTATACCAATTTGCCCACATTCATTCATATTGATAAACATTATAAATAAATAAATAAGAAAATAATA
Source organism: Forficula auricularia (assembly GCA_024734495.1). Lineage (NCBI taxonomy): Eukaryota > Metazoa > Arthropoda > Insecta > Dermaptera > Forficulidae > Forficula > Forficula auricularia. The sequence continues at coordinate 22,118,770 of JALMQS010000085.1, read as the reverse complement.
ATAAAAAAAATAATCGTATAAGATCTGAAATAAAAAGATAAAATTAAAAAAAATGTGTGCGTCTCGGGACGCTCGACAGAAGTGATAACTTTCACCAACCAAATATTTTTTAGGAAGACAATTTCAAGTTTAATTTCCCGGAGAAAAGAGAATTAAATATTTAATTTTAATTATAAGACTGGGGGAGGCCAAGGAATAATTATTAATATATTTAATGTTGTAAGAGTTCGTGGCTGTGATGAAACTATACTAGATGAAGGAGGAGGTATCAGCCAAAGATGGAATCACTGGGTTCAATAAAACACCTTTAATGAGACGTTTCGGCCTAAATTTTATTTGGCCATCTTCAGTCAATTAGGCTAAAATTTTTTTTTACAAATGGATGTTATAATTGATATATTTTATAAAATTACAAGTTGACCAAGTTGGTTATTTAGACTTACAGTTATATACAAAATGCGGTACACATATGTGATCGAACCAAGCCTTGTCAAAAATAAAAATTTCTTTTAGCTTCATGCGAATTTTTAACGTGCCTGGACCCAAAAGTTTCAAAATTAATTGTTGTCTTTCTTTCAGCTTAATTCAATTATACATATTTCAAATAGCTATATATAATATATTCAATTATTTCCACACTTATAATAAAGCCTAAATCAAAAATATTCATTTTAGTAAAAGTAAAAAACAAAGATTTTTAAAATACTTCTATAGTCTTCTGGTAAAGTCTCCGCCTATGATGCAAGAGGTCCCAGGTTCTAATCCGACATGCGGCAAATCATTTTTCTTTTATTGAGATTTTCATCTATCAATAATTACTTTAATTAAGAAAAAATCAATTAAGATGAATTTTGATGAGGTCCAGACATAGCCAGATCGTTTTCTCATCCTCAAAACTTGTTAATAGATTTTGTTTCATCAAAATCGGTAGGGCCGTTTTCAAAATAGAACAAAGATACAAATATATAAATAAATAAATATATTGTATATAAATAAATAAATATACAATTTTTGCTCGTTTAATAAGAGTAGATATGTTTCCATTTTAAAAACAGAATTTGACCTTGAAATACCCTTGAAAACTTATTCTAGGTCAACAAACATTAGCGTAGTTTAGTTCCCCTTCTATATAATTAAACATTTATTTAAACTCTTTTTCATATAATGCCCTGTTTTTGAGTTATAAGACTGTCTCAAGATAAAAAAAACACACCGGGTATATGTATTCAAAAATTGCTCATTTCATATAATAAGATTATTACATAATATGTATAGATTTAGATAAATACCCTAAAGGAAGAGTCTATTCGTGCAAAAATTCATTAAGCTTCTAATTATTGGGCAACCAAAAGAACGAAGGGCTTTTATTGAGAGAAAAATCTCATTGTGGACGCCCACCTTTATTCTTGTTCTTTGTGTTGTACTAATTAGACACCACTTAAGACCCCCCCACGCCCTTCTCCCTTTGATTTGTCATCCATTTGTTCTCAATTCAATTAAGTATAAAAAAAAATCCCTCTTTTGTGGCTTCTATGTAGTAGAAATGAAATGTACCAAATAATGAATGAATTTCTTGATTTTTATCATAAATTCACAGAAATAAAAGAAACCGTACAGAATTAATGAAAGAGGATTATTTATTTTTTTTTTTTTCTAAGGAAAAATAAAATATTAATTTTACCAATTCATTCTACCTAACCTACCTACCTACTTTAATCAGCTTTATTTTTTTATTTTTGTACTTTGAATTTATAAAATTCAATTATTTCTTTAATCTCCTTACCTCCCTATTATAGTAAACGAGCAAATCTTGTATATATATACAATCGGGTTCTCGAAAACGGCTCTAACGATTTGGATGAAATTCACGGGTTAGGAGGGTTTTGTGTTGGACATTCGATCTGTCACGGTCTCATCTTCGGCTAAGTTGTTTTTGATGGGTTTTTTGTTTATTTAAATAATTATTCACAGGTGGTTGTCTCGATAAAAATGTTTATTTACATTTTTATTAAATTTCCTTTTAATAAATAATTGGTTTTTTAAGTTTATATCCCACAATAAGATCATTATAATTATAATTATATATTAAAAGTTTGGCAATTTAATTGATTAAAAATCGAGTTTTTAAATCTCACAAACGTATTTTTTCTAAATTAGAATTTGATTTTTAATTGATGAACTCAAAAATTGTTATTTAATTAAAAAAAATTATTATACGTTATTTATTTATAGGTATACCTATACATATAATATATACACATAATCTGTGGGCCACTACAAGGTTTGAAATGCAAAAACTGGGTGAGGGGGTGGGGGCGGGGGCGAGGGTGGAGGTGACGGTGCGGGCGCAGTGGTTGAGGGGTACAGGGGGAGTGGTTTCTGGGGTGGGCTGGGGATGTAGGTGGGAGGTGTAGGGCTGCAGGGGTGAAGTGGTGGGGGTTCGGAGATTAATATATAGCATTTAACTGAAGCAAAAAGTTACCGAGCATCGCTCGGTGGCCAGGTACTTCATATTATATATCTATACAAAGCGCTAAATCAAGAGCCTATTTCATTAAACATCTATATATAATTTCAAAAAATAAAGGGTATTTTTTTGGACATCATCTTCTGGTTGAAAAATCACCAATCACCACTTATATATACCGGTTTTTTTTTACTTTACCATACAGGGTATGGTCAAGTATTGTAATCGTGCATGAAAAAAGTGATTTTTTTCCTTATTTTTTTCAAAATATCTAAAAAACGGCTGAAACTATTTTGATTAAAAAATTTGAGCGAAACCATAGCATTTCGCTCTACAGAAAAGCTCTAATAAGTGAACACAGAAAAAATTATATTTTTCGAGATAATAATTGTTTTGTCAAAATGTCTGTTAGTTAGTTAGATTTTTTTGAACATCTTCGATAAACTGTTTATAAGTTACTTATAAATAGTCAACAAACTGTAATAAGCTTGATATTTGAATGGATAGTTAAAATTAAATTCATTAAAATGTAATTTTTCACGAAAAAAGCGGATTTATTAAGAAAACTTGGTGTTTTATGTATAGGTACATGATATATCGGTTTAAAGCATTTTTATTCGACTTTCAATTTAATTTAATTGAAAAAACAAATTAGTTCCTAGCCCCCCAGCAGTGACGAAAGAACACCAAGTTTTTAATATCCATATGATATTGACTCCATGAAAAACATTTATAATTGAAGAAAGACTGATGATGAAGACCAAGTCTTCGAAACTATAGTCTCAAACAAATAAATAATATATATATATATATATACAGATATATCATCTCGATATATATGTGTGTATGTTTATTTGCATCAAGCAGAGGACAACCTCTTTGTTTCTCTTTGTGTTTCAATTTAATGACTAATCTACGGGGTGTCTCTTTTTGAAAAAACGAACTTTTGACCCCTTTTATGAATAACTGAAATAATAGTAATCTTAGCACGTCCTGTATAATATGTAGTTGATTTCTCGGCATAAATTAAATACTTCGGATGTGTCTAAACTACCACCAAAATATCAACTTTTCATGAATTGAGAACACTAATTTATTTAAGTTTATTTAGGGCCATGTTTTGGGCCATATTTAACACAGATTATTTTTTATCTCGAAAATCGATAGAGATAGGTATAGGATAATATTAACAAAAACGTATTTTAATAAAAGGGCGGTTCTAAAAACGTGTTAATATACGGGGTGTTCTATTTAAAAAAATAAAGTTGCTACGAATTTTCGATGGAAGCCGAAAATGCTGAAAATATTTTAGAACAGGTAAGAAAATGTAAGGTGGTAAATTTTCAGAAAAATCCTGCTTTCTGTTTTCCATAAACGTCTAACGTGCCATCGACCGTGAATCACCCTGTATATGTAGGTATTAAATTGATCGGGTAACATTAAATGAGCAATTTTTGATGGTATACAATATAAAAAATCGTTTTCTCGAAAACGGCTCTAACGATTTCGATAAAATTCACGAATTAGGGGGTTTTGTGATCTGTCAATGTCTGATCATCGTTTAACTTTAATTTGAGAATTTATTAATTAATTAATTTCCATGGAACGAATGTTAAAATGTTTTTTTTTCTTTTCTTTTTTGTATTACTCTTACAGTAGTAATCTGTGTATGTTATAGGGGTAGGTAGGTAGGTATATAACCGCGTCTTAGCGATGTATTTAATTAACTAATTAATTAATACCCCTCCAACATCACAAGACACGGGGAAATTATTCATGTGAAGCCCTTAATTAACCCTCCGACAACAAATTCACGTTTCCTTGGCACAATTATATTATATATCTAACATACAATGTTTGTGGTTTATAAAAACAATTTCGAAATTTCTTTGGGTTGGTTGTCAAATGAAAAAAATAATTAGAATTTCAAAAATACCTATCTATCTATATCTTTAAGAGTATAATCGGCTTGCGCGACGACGACATCGTGATATTTTTAATTTTAAAACACACTAATAGTTCAGGAGAAATAAAATTTATTATAAAACCGACTTCAAAAAAATTAAATGCAACAAATAAAATAATAATAATTTAAAAATAAAATAAAATACACTAAAAGGTAGATAGATAGATAAGGTTTGAAAAAAAAAATAGTTTCTTAATTGTGTCAAAATTGTATCATGTTTAAAAATTGAAAATAAAAAGAAAAACAATTTTTTTTTTTTTTTTTTTCAGGATCGAATTAACCTATAAAGCTCATAATTTTTTTCTAGAAGTTATTATCAGTCCCAAAAACATATTAAAAATTTAGATCAATTGGTTCATAAGATCCTGAGAAAACATTTTTTTCTGTTTTTTACATTATTTGCTTTTTCTCAAAAACCAATTGAGCTAATGATCTGAAACTTTCAGGATCTTATTATTTTATTAGTACCTACTTATTCCCTAAGTATCATTAAATTATCTTTTGGGGGCCGATTCAGTATGCTTATATCCCTATGGCCTTTCAACACAATATTTCGATAACTTGAAATATTTCACAAGTATGTAATATGTTCAACTAAAAAATAATTTTTAAGAAAAAAATAAAAACCTACTTCAAAAAATTAAATGCAACAAATAAAATCCACTAAAAGGTATAAAATAATTATTATCTTATTTAGTTACAACTAAACGACGAAATATTAACATTAAATTACTCTTTGAAGTCGGTACCAAACAAACTATACCTATAATCGAGCGTACCCGCCAAACGTACTAAGTAAGATCCGTCGAGTGCGATTCATAAAGGGTATATGTTTGGCACCGACTTCAAAAAGTAATTTCATGTTAATATTTCGTCGTTTAGTTGTAACTAAATAAGATAATAATTATTTTATACCTTTTAATAGATTTTATTTGTTGCTTTTAATTTTTTGAAGTCGGTTTTTATTTTTTCTTAAAAATTATTTTATTTTTCTCTTTTAGTGATGTTATTAATAGTGATCATATCATCAGAACTTGACCAAATTAATATGACACCATCCCTAAGACACCACCTTTCGGATAAAAAAAGAACCATCTGAAATCGGTTCATAAACAAAGAGGTTAGGTCTAAACATACCTAATAAAAAAGGTCTAATACCTATGAAAAAAAAAATGGGACCAATCGGAAGCTAGACTGGACCCAATGCAAAAAAAAATTTCAAAATCGGTTGACAATTGGCGGAGATATGAGGTAACATAGGCACAAAAAAAAAAAAAAAAATCAGTCGAATAGAGAACCTCCTCCTTTTTTGAAGTCGGTTAAAAAGTTAGAAAATTTAATTGAATGATAATTGGGAGATTGAATTACCAATCGACTTGATTGGGGAATAATGGAATTGAAATAATTATCGGAATAGAGGTTTTTTTTATCTAATTAGATTTTTCCTCTTATTAAAAACAAGGACTAAAAAGATGATCAAGGACAGTCGATATGGAAAGTAATCTCCGGAGTCGAAACTCAAATACAATGTATACATTCATGTAAAATAATTGGTTTAATAAAATTTATAAAAAAAAAAATCTAATTGAATAAAAATCGAATTTTAAATCCCACAAGCGTATTTTTAACCGACTTCAAAAAAGGAGGAGGTTCTCTATTCGATTGAATTTTTTTTTTTTTTTTTTTTTTTTTTTTTTTTTTTTTTTGCCTATGTTACCTCATATCTCCGCCAATTGTCAACCGATTTTGAAAATTTTTTTTGCATTGGGTCCAGTCTAGCTTCCGATTGGTCCCATTTTTTTCGATTTTTTTTCATAGGTATTAGACCTTTTTTGTTAGGTTTGTTTAGACCTAACCTCTTTGTTTATGAACCGATTTCGATGGTTCTTTTTTTATCCGAAAGGGGGTGTCTTAGGGATGGTGTCATATTAATTTGGTCAAGTTCTGATGATATAATCACTATTAATAACATCACTAAAAAGAGAAAAATAAAAATTTTTAAGAAAAAAATAAAAACCGACTTCAAAAATTAAATGCAACAAATATAAAAATCCACTAAAAGGTATAAAATAATTATTATCTTATTTAGTTACAACTAAACGACGAAATATTAACACGAAATTACTTTTTGAAGTTGGTGCCAAACATATACCTTTTATGAATCGCACTCGACGGATCTTACTTAGTACGTTTGGCGGGTACGCTCGCTTGTAGGTATAGTTTGTTTGGCACCGACTTTAAAAAGTAATTTCAGTGTTAATATTTCGTCGTTTAGTTGTAACTAAATAAGATAATAATTATTTTATACCTTTTAGTGTATTTTTATATTTGTTGCATTTAATTTTTGAAGTCGGTTTTTATTTTTTCTTAAAAATTTTTATTCTGTATTAGAATTTGGCAATATAATTGAAGAACTCAAAAATTGTTATTTAATTAAAAAAATTATTATACGGTTTTTTTTATATACCTATTCATGTATACATATATATACATAATCTGTGAGCCACTACAAGACTTGAAATGCAAAAACTGGGTGAGGGGGCGGGGGCGAAGGAGGAGATGACGGTGGGGAGATGTGGGGGTGAATGTTTGGTGGAGGGGTGCAGGAGATGGGGTAAAGTAGTGTGGGAGGGGGGGGGGGGGGGTTGCTTAACCGAAGCAAAAAGTTACCGAGCGAAAGTGGCCCAGGTACTAATTATATTAATATATAAAAAACATAAACTTTATATAAATTTAACATAAAAATTTTATATTTTTAATATATTTTCTAAAAATATATAAAAAACATATTTCGAAAATCTATTTATTTCCATACGGGAAAAACAAGTGGCAAATTGAAAATCAAAGAGGAAGCTGTTTTCTATTACGCCAAAATCAAATATCGCTGTTTAATATCTGATGTGACTCGAAAATAAGATCAAAATGGCCTTTTTCGTCGTTTTGAACGATAATATCTCAAAATTCTGACATGTTTTAAAAAATTGGTAAATTGCATGATAATCAGCGTAGAAAATTCTACTGGAATCCATTGTTACGTTTACGAATACAAATTTTTGTTTAATTTTTGTCTAGTTCAAGCATTTGTTAGATTTTAAATATATATTTATTAATTTTTCTGACCATCACTTCACAGTCTAAAAGGGGTAGCTACCCATAATTTACTATTTCAATTAAGAGACTGATTTTTTGCAATTTCTAAGAAAATTCAGGAGCAGTAAATAAATAATAAATAGTGTGAATTTTACTGATTCTTTTTTTTTTAATGGAATTTCTTAAAAATGTATAGTTTTAGGCGAGGGGTGAACTGCGACCTAATATGCTGTACACCTACTTCCATTTGTACTTCGAAATATTTCCAAGTACTTTCAAATATTTCCAAGAACTTTCAAATATTCCCAAGTACTTTCAAATATTCCCAAGTACTTCCAAATATTTCCAAGAACTTTCAAATATTCCCAAGTACTTTCAAATATTCCCAAGTACTTTCAAATATTCCCAAGAACTTTCAAATATTCCCAAGAACTTTCAAATATTTCGAAGAACTTTCAAATATTCCCAAGTACTTCCAAATATTTCCAAGAAATTTCAAATATTCCCAAGTACTTCCAAATATTCCCAAGTACTTCCAAATATTCCCAAGAACTTTCAAATATTTCCAAGAACTTTCAAATATTTCCAAGAACTTTCAAATATTCCCAAGAACTTTCAAATATTTCCAAGAACTTTCAAATATTTCCAAGAACTTTCAAATATTCCCAAGTACTTTCAAATATTCCCAAGTACTTTCAAATATTTCCAAGAACTTTCAAATATTCCCAAGTACTTTCAAATATTCCCAAGTACTTCCAAATATTTCCAAGAACTTTCAAATATTCCCAAGTACCTTCAAATATTCCCAAGTACTCTCAAATATTCCCAAAGAAGTTTCAAATATTCCCAAGAACTTTCAAATATTCCCAAGAACTTTCAAATATTCCCAAGTACTTCCAAATATTTCCAAGAAATTTCAAATATTCCCAAGTACTTCCAAATATTCCCAAGTACTTCCAAATATTCCCAAGAACTTTCAAATATTTCCAAGAACTTTCAAATATTTCCAAGAACTTTCAAATATTCCCAAGTGCTTTCCAAATATTCCCAAGTACTTTCAAATATTCCCAAGAACTTTCAAATATTCCCAAGAACTTTCAAATATTCCCAAGAACTTTCAAATATTTCCAAGTACTTTCAAATATTCCCAAGTACTTTCAAATGTTCCCAAGTACTTTCGAATGTTCCCAAGTACTTTCAAATATTCCCAAGAACTTTCAAATATTCCCAAAAACTTTCAAATATTCCCAAGAACTTTCAAATCTTCCCAAGAACTTTCAAATATTCCCAAGTACTTCCAAATATTTCCAAGAAATTTCAAATATTCCTAAGTACTTCCAAATATTCCCAAGTACTTCCAAATATTCCCAAGAACTTTCAAATATTTCGAAGAACTTTCAAATGTTCCCAAGTACTTTCAAATATTCCCAAGTACTTCTAAATATTCCCAAGAACTTTCAAATATTCCCAAGTACTTTCAAATATTCCCAAGACTTTCAAATATTCCCAAGACTTTCAAATATTCCGAAGAACTTTCAAATATTCCCAAGAACTTTCAAATATTTCCAAGAACTTTCAAATATTTCCAAGAACTTTCGGATGTTCCCAAGTACTTTCGAATGTTCCCAAGTACTTTTAAATATTCCCAAGAACTTTCAAATATTCCCAAGAACTTTCAAATATTTCCAAGTACTTTCAAATATTCCCAAGTACTTTCAAATGTTCCCAAGTACTTTCGAATGTTCCCAAGTACTTTCTAAATATTCCCAAGAACTTTCAAATATTCCCAAGAACTTTCAAATATTCCCAAGAACTTTCAAATCTTCCCAAGAACTTTCAAATATTCCCAAGTACTTCCAAATATTCCCAAGAACTTTCAAATATTTCCGAAGAACTTTCAAATGTTCCCAAGTACTTTCAAATATTCCCAAGTACTTTTAAATATTCCCAAGAACTTTCAAATATTCCCAAGTACTTTCAAATATTCCCAAGACTTTCAAATATTCCCAAGACTTTCAAATATTCCGAAGAACTTTCAAATATTCCCAAGAACTTTCAAATATTTCCAAGAACTTTCAAATATTCCCAAGAACTTTCGGATGTTCCCAAGTACTTTCAAATATTCCCAAGTACTTCCAAATATTCCCAAGTAACTTTCAAATATTCCCAAGAACTTTCAAATATTTCCAAGTACTTTCAAATATTCCCAAGTACTTTCAAATATTCCCAAGTACTTTCAAATATTCCCAAGTACTTTCAAATATTCCCAAGAACTTTCAAATATTCCCAAGAACTTTCAAATATTCCCAAGTACTTTCAAATATTCCCAAGAACTTTCAAATATTCCCAAGTACTTCCAAATATTTCCAAGTAATTTCAAATATTCCTAAGTACTTCCAAATATTCCCAAGTACTTCCAAATATTCCCAAGAACTTTCAAATATTTCCAAGAACTTTCAAATATTCCCAAGTACTTTCAAATATTCCCAAGTACTTTCAAATATTCCCAAGAACTTTCAAATATTCCCAAGTACTTTCAAATATTCCCAAGTACTTTCAAATATTCCCAAGTACTTTCAAATATTCCCAAGAACTTTCAAATATTTCCAAGAACTTTCAAATATTTCCAAGAACTTTCGAATATTCCCAAGTACTTTCGAATGTTCCCAAGTACTTTTAAATATTCCCAAGAACTTTCAAATATTCCCAAGAACTTTCAAATATTTCCAAGAACTTTCAAATATTCCCAAGTACTTTCAAATATTCCCAAGTACTTCCAAATATTCCCAAGAACTTTCAAATATTCCCAAGTACTTTCAAATATTCCCAAGTACTTCAAAATATTTCCAAGAACTTTCAAATATTCCCAAGAACTTTCAAATATTCCCAAGAACTTTCAAATATTCCCAAGTACTTCCAAAATAGTTCCAAAAAAGTGTACACCTTCTTCCAATCGCGGATCACCCCTCGGGTATAGGTAAATGGCGAGAGTACTATAGGTGACTGACCTGCTCTGCGCTCTGTTCCTCGATGACCAATTTCATTTCGAGTGATTGTCTGGTCTCGAGGAAGGCCCTTCGTTGTTGCTTATCAGCCAGATAGTAAGACATGAGCCCGAGGATGTTGGCCGTCAACAACAACACGCAATTCGTAGTCAACTGAAACACACACACACACACACACAACACACTATTTACTTGTAAGCCTCACTTAGTATCAGATTCTTAAAAATTAGATTATTATTTTTTGTTTTTAATGAAACTTTTAATATTAAATATATTATAAATAAATTATCTACTCTATAGTAAACGACCAAAAATTGTATATATAGTACCTGGAGCCACCGAGCAATGCACGGTAACCAAATTAAAAAACAATACAAATATATATATACGAGCTTTTCGTGCGTGCCTTCGGCACGCCTTCGAAGCTCGGCCCTCCGGGCTGGTGACCTGGCGGGCGTCGTCTCGGTCCAAAAATTTTATTCCTCTTAAAAAACCACACTCCAAATGTATACCTGTAAACTCCTGAAAATACATACTCACTTAAAAGTTTCTCCTCATTTTCGTCCTGACACAGCTACAGAAATGAGAATCTAGATATAAATCTGAGAGTGTTTCTTATTTCTATAATCTACAGCATTGTGATATTTTTTGTGTGGATATATGATATTATTTAAATAAGTGAGTATCGTGTGAGGAGGAGAATTATATTATATCATTTTTTTTAAATTTGGGATCGATAATCGATATAAGGTTCCGAATATTTAAGAGATCATGTGTTGTTTGTATGACAGGCTGCTCCCTCCAGTATTGCCATGAGAAACTCGGGCCTGCGCTCTTTCTGTGCGCAAAGAAAAGCAAATTGAATATTTAATTTTTGAGTGGTGAGTGGGGGCGGGGAGGAGGAATAATTATCAATATATTTAATGTTTCTTAATTTAAAATCAATTGGAGTGTTTCATTTCAAAATTTGAGTCCAAATTACTATTATATTTCAAATTTGCCGCAAATATGCCGACGGCGCTCCCTGTCGACGGCATTACACAAATTAATCTGGACCAATCTATATAGCATAGTACACGCCCCCTATACCACCCGCCAGAAACCACGCCCCCACCTCCTGAACCTCCCAGATCCACCCCAACCCGCACCCAGTTTTTGCATTTCTAGCTTTCTAATGATCCACGTATTATGTGTAAATATTTGCTTACTCGTACACCAATAAAAACATAAAATTAAATAAGATTTGTTTCCAAGTTATATAAAAAAAGCCACTTCAACCACTTTATTTGTAAACACACCTGTTTTGTTATGAATCCACCTGTAATGTTATGATTTAGACACCTGTTAATTAAAAAATCCTAATATAATATAATAATAAATTGAATGTTTTTAGTGCCGAGAGTAGCAGAATTTTTATATTATTGAAGGAGACAATAAGATATTCTCTGCTGGAATTATAATTTTTATTTATTTATAAAAAGACTATAGTTTCGAGGGCTTTGCCATAAATTAATTCCCTGTGAATCCATTGTAATAGACTGATGAAGAGGGCAAAGCGCTCGAAACTATAGTCTCGTTATAAATAAATAAATGTATAATTCCAGCAGAAGACACACTCTTTTATTGTCTCCTTCAATAATATAATAATATTTGTTATAACCTATTAGTGCGTTTTAAAATTAAATCAACTGGTGTGTTAATCACACAACTTTCACATTTTTATTTATTTTAATTCAGCGCGTCTCTACCAATTTACACCCCCTTCCTTTATATCGTTTTTTTTTGATTTTCTCAAAAACGGCTCAAACAATTTTTTTTTTAATTTGACACAACTACTAACTCATGACACTTGATAAATACACTAATTTTTAAAAAAATCGTTAGAGCCGTTTTTGAGGAAATAAAACAAAACAAAAAAAACGAAAAATCTTTCATGTAAATGTCCACTTCCGGTTTTCCGATTTCAATTGACTGATTTATTGCGCCACGCAGAGGGGGGCAGCCCTTTACAAAAAGAAAACAGATTTTTTTACAGATTCGAGCGCAACTTCTCATCAGCCGTCCAAACAATAATGCCAGATGTTGTGGCTATTTGTGATCAAAGTACATTTATGGGCGCCTATGACAACTCCAGAACCGAGGCCAGAGTGTTGGGAGCGCAAAAAGCGCCCCACAACTGTGCAATGCTATTAATAAAATAAACAAATAAACACTAGAAACAAAAAAAAAACAAAACAAAAAATATATATAAATAAAATTTAACATTAAATGCTAAAAAATTCTTATTATTAGTTTAAAATGGACTGGCCACTGCAAAAAGCTTGTTGTACTCCTTCTAGCCTATATTGAGCATAAGTTTCGAATTTCGTAGCTCTGAAACTCATGGTTGCGAAACGCAGGGGTGGATCCATACATAGGAACTGACCAATGGATTTTGGACCACTTTTTGGCCTCTGGGGACCACAATTTCCGGTTTGATGTCTTAAATCCGGTTTCCAACTACTAAGGCCAACGATTCCTTCCACCTAGAAGTTACAAAATGAAATTAACTCTTTTCATCTATGAGATACAAGCTCATAAATAGTCAGGACCCAGACTGGCCATCGCAATACTCTCCCTATAGAATATAAATGTGAAAGTAAAAACCAATTAATAAATAAAAGATAAATGAAAAATATGTAAAATAACTTTTTGATTGAGATTTTCATCTATCAATAATTACTTTAATTAAGAAAAGATCAATTAAGATGAAATTTGTCGAGGTCCAGACCTAGTCAGATCGTTTTTCATCCTCAAAACTTGTTAATAGAATTTGTTTCATCAAAATCGGTAGAGCTATTTTCAAAATAGAACTAAGATACAAATATATAAATATATATTTATATACAATTTTTGTTCGTTTAATAAGAGTAGATATCTACTCTTATTAAACGAGCAAAAATTGTATATTTAATTTATTTATATATATATTTATTTATTTATTTATTTATTTGTATCTTGGTTCTATTTTGAAAACGGGCCTACCGATTTTGATGAAATAAAATCTATTAAGAAGTTATGAGGATGAAAAAACGATCTGGCTATGTCTGGACCTCATCAAAATTCATCTTAATTTATTTTTTCTTAATTAAATTGAAAATCTCAATTAAAAAAAAATGATTTGCCGCATGTCAGATTAGAACCTGAGATCTCTTGCATCAGAGGCATAGACTTTACCACTGGACCATAGAACTATTTAAAAAATCTTTACTTTTTACTAAAATGAATATTTTTGAATTAGACTTTATTATAAATGTGGAAATAATTGAATATATTATATATAGCTATGTATTTAATAAATAGAATTCATTGAATATATTGCGGAACGGAAAATTTGAAAGTTATCACTTCTGTCGCGCGTCCCGAGACGCACATATTTTTTTTTAATTTTATGTTTTTATTTCAGATCCTATACGATTATTTTTTTTATTATTATTTTCCTATTTATAATGTTTATCAATATGAACGAATGTGAGCAAATTGGTGTACGAGTAAACAAATATACACATAATATGTGGACCATTAGGAAGATAGAAATGCAAAAACTGGGTGCTGGGTGGGGTGAATGTGGGAGGGCAGAAGGTGGGGTGCAGTTGTGGGGGCGAGGTGTGTGGTTTGGAGGGGGGGTCAGGGGTTACCGTGCATCGCTCGGTGGCTCCAGGTACTATTATATAAAAGAATCAATAAAATTATTTTCATTATATATAAAAGTGAGCAAAACTTTCTCAAAAGCAACTGATATTGTCGACCACGACCGAAATGCTTCAACTTGGACATGCTAACTGCTTTATCAGATAAAAAAAAAAAAAAAAATCAATATACCGATGGACAATTTGAAAGGAATATTGATTTTCATTTCTTGGGTGGGAGATTTTCCATTTCAATTGAATCAGGAAAAGCAATTGTAAATGGAGAGAGTGATAGTGGAAGGAAAGTATTAGGGTGGGGTGGGAGAGGAAGTTGTAGAATAGTAATAGGAATAGTAAAGAGAATAAATAACCCTCGAGGACAGAAAGTGGGTTTTAAGCAACTTGTCGTTCTTTATTCAGACGATTTCAAATCTTGCAAGAAAGTGAGGGTGGGGGTTGCCTCCCCTCCACCCACCTACGCAGAGAAGAAAGAAGAAAGGAGTTTGTGGGGGAGGAAAAAAACCCCTCCCTTCCTGTTATCTTGTAAGCAAACTTGTTCGAGGAAAATACTTTTTTCCTTGCGCTGATTTGATTGGTTCTCGGGGAATATCTTCAATTACTCGGTACGTCCGGAAGAAAACCGGAGAAAGGGTTTTTTGCTCATTGTATTGGAAAGTAACAAAAATATATATACAGGGTGCTTCAAAAAAATGTATACACACTTTGAACTTCCATAGAAAATTTATTTACCGTTCTACAAAGTTAAATTTCAGGAAAATAGAAAGCTGAAAGTCCAATGTAAATGAAACATAAATAACAAATGTTAATACTGTTCAAATTGGTGACCTGCAGCATCAATACAATTCACAGTACGAGTCACCACTGATTCTGTACATCGTATCAAAACGTCCAATGAGATTTCTCTACACACTGCTTGAATATTATTCCAAAGAATGTCTAGGTTACGTGGTTTACGTTTGTACACCTCATCTTTTACTGTGCCCCACAAGAAGAAATCCAGTGGTGTAAGGTCTGGAGAGCGTGCTGGAAACTCGATTGGCCCCCTGCGTCCTATCCACTGGCCCGACAAATTTTGATCCAGGTAAGCTACATTTTTTGAAGCACTTTGTTCAAAATTGATTTGACAGTTGACTGATTTCCCGTATATACAGGGTGCTTCAAAAAAATGTAGCTTACCTCGATCAAAATTTGTCGGGCCAGTGGATAGGACGCAGGGAGCCAATCGAAGTTTCCAGCACGCTCTCCAGACCTTACACCACTGGATTTCTTCTTGTGGGGCACAGTAAAAGATGAGGTGTACAAACGTAAACCACGTAACCTAGACATTCTTTGGAATGAGATTCAAGCAGTGTGTAGAGAAATCTCATTGGACGTTTTGATACGATGTACAGAATCAGTGGTGACTCGTACTCAGAATTGTATTGATGCTGCAGGTCACCAATTTGAACAGTATTAACATTTGTTATTTATGTTTCATTTACATTGGACTTTCAGCTTTCTATTTTCCTGAAATTTAACTTTGTAGAACGGTAAATAAATTTTCTATGGAAGTTCAAAGTGTGTATACATTTTTTTGAAGCACCCTGTATATAGATATTTTAAACCATGTTTTTACTTTATCCAATGCGAAGCATGGGGAAAGTATTGTAAACGGTCTCGTGGCAAGCTTGACTTCAAAGGGTCTTCGGGAAAATACTACGGAACCCATATTCTCAATTAAAGTCACAAATTGTAGTATTCAATTAGGTTGAATTTTAGCACGCGACGGTTTTGCCAAAAATTACATGGGGTCTCGTCGAGAGGCCAAAAAGTGCGATTTTATCATTTAGTGAGTGATGGATGGATGGATGTTATCGTTTTTTTTTTCGTCCACGATTTTTTCCACACCGTTGCACCGATTGAAATGAAATTGAAAACCTACCATTAGTTTAACAAAATGAAGCGCTGAGTCTCAAGCTTGAGTTGTTTATCATAAAATAATTTAGTCTTTTTGATTTTAAGTCGATTCCTCCATGTTTTCAGTAGAGGTTTCCATTAATAATATTATGTGATTGTTCTTTTATTAGAAATCGTAAAAATAAGTTGGTGTCATCTATTAAATTCGATGGAATGGAATATTTTTAATTATATGTCAGAGGGGTTGTTTTTCATCCCCTCGGGAATCGAGCCCGAGTGCCAGTAATAGCAATCCGGGGCACCTGGATCACCTGCATGATGCGAACCTCTCTGACATATGTACACGCGTAAAATATTGCTGTTACTGGTACTCGGGCTCGATTCCCGAGGGGGTGAAAAACAACCCCTCTGACATATAATTAAAAATATTCCATTCCATCGGATTTAATAGATGACACCAACTTATGATTTTCTTGTAAATTTGAATCTATTACCATCGGTAAATTAATATCTTTCATATTAAATTAGGAAAAGTCATTCCATTGCCATTCGAATTTTGAATCTCTTCAAAATTCGAAACACTCAACGACCTTTATTTAAATTATATGGCATGGCTATATGTTTAAATTTAGAATCACTATATCGCGAAATTCTGACATATGTACACGCGTAAAATATTTTACTCAAAGATTGTTATCTTAATTTGTAAAATTTCGCGATATAGTAATTCTAAATTTAAACATATAGCCATGCCATATAATTTAAATAAATGTCGTTGAGTGTTTCGAATTTTGAAGAGATTCAAAATTCGAATCCCAATGGAGTGACTTTTCCTAATTTAATATGAAAGATATTAATTTACCGATGATAATAGATTCAAATTTACAAGAAATCATAAGTTTGTGTCATCTATTAAATCCGATGGAATGGAATATTTTTAATTATATATCAGAGGGTTGTTATTCACCCCCTCGGGAATTGAGCCCGAGTGCCACTAACAGCAATATTTTAAGCGTGTACATATGTCAGAGATGTTCGCATCATGCAGGTGATCCAGGTGGCCCGGATTGCTGTTACTGGCACTCGGGTTCGATTCCCGAGGGGGTGAAAAACAACCCCTCTCACATATAATTAAAAATATTCCATTCCATAGAATTTAATAGATGACACCAATTCACGATTTCTTGTAAATTTGAATCTATTACCATCGGCAAATTAATACCTTTCATGTTCTTTTATTGTTTATTATATTTATTGTTCGTATATAGTTTATTGTATTTTTTTGCATTATTTATATATGATTTTGATGATTTATTTTGTAATTCTTTGTAAAATTTTTTCTATTTTTCTTGATCTAACACTCATTATACACAGGTTTGACATTTTTCATTTTTTTGTAAGTGGACTACTAGTCCTTATAATTATCTAAATAAATAAATAAATAGTCAAAACATCAAAAATGGAATGTAATAAGGTTATTCTTCTAGTATTAGATGAGAATCGATCGTTATTTTGGATTTTAAGCCGATTCCTCCATGTCTTCAGCAATGGTTACCGATAGTAACCGAAATGTCAAAAATCGAATCTAGAATGGTTATTCTTCGACTGTTAAATGAGAATCGATCATTATTTTTGAATTTAAGTCAACATGATCTGCAAATAGCAAGTGATATCTGATTAATAATAAAGGAATAAACATATTGATATTTCAAATGAATTTGGATAAAGTTTATCAACGATCCGTTGCAGTTTATTTTCAGTGTGTGTTTGTATTTGGATTCAAATAACATAAGAACGAAATGTTGTAGATAGTTTCTTTCATTATCCTTGGACTATGCCTTTGCGTCAATTCTCCATTGAATTCTTCTACATCAGTCTTTTATCAATAGAAAACATCTCTAATTAATTAATAATAAATAATAATAAATACATTTTATTGAACCAATTATTTTAAATGAATTAATGTATACATTTTTGTATAAAATTAAATAAATCTCATCTAGCTCCGAAGTGCCGATGTATAAATTGTAGATTCTTTCTGAATGTCACTGGAACCTTTATTAAAAAAACTGAAGTAACTGAGTGGACTGCAACATCCTTATTTAGAACTAAAAGGAATTGTAAAAATGCCCAATACAAGTCCGAACCTGTAAAGGTATCATTTCTCAAATTCTATTACTATAGGAACGGCCTTTTGACTCTATAGATAAAATAAAAATAACCTGTTGTGATTTTTACTTTACAATGCAGTATATGCTGGTTGAATATGTGTGCATATATTAACCGAAATATTAATATTTAAAGTTCGTTGGAAAACGTCAAAAATGAATCACTAAAAAATTTTCAAAATTCTTAAGCGACCTTTAAATATATCTATATTTTGAGCTGAAATTTTTCAGGAAGTTATTTTTATTATTACACAAATATAGAAATAAAAAATTCCGTATAGAGAAGAAAAGAAAAAATACCTACATTTTTTTGAAATTTCCAAAATTTTTGAGCAACTTATTCTATCAAGGTAAAAAATTTGGATAGTGGGGGTGAGAGTTCTTAATAACATAAAATATATTAACAAATTTTCATATATACGAGACTCAAAAAAAGAATTTTTTTTTTTTTTTGGCTTTTTTTCGGCCATGGTAGCCATAAGCCATTTACGATACTATTTATTTTTATTTTTAAATTTGTCTCTACCTCGGGGGTCAGATTTTAGCCGGATGCCTCGAGCCGGATTCGAACTCGGGTCCTCTTGGTTAGCTGGCTGATATGCTACCGCCTAGCCTACCCGACCCCCTCAAAAAAAGAATTTTTTTTTTTTTTTTGGCTTTTTTCCGGCCATGGTAGCCATAGTCATTTACGATACTATTTATTTTTATTTTTAAATTTGTCTCTACTCGGGGGTCAGATTTTAGCCGGATGCCTCGGAGTCGGATTCGAACTCGGGTCCTCTTGGTTAGCTGGCTGACATGCTACCGCCTAGCCTACCCGACCCCCCAAAAAAAGAATTGAAATATAAATAAAATTAAACAATGGGGTAAATAATAGTGTAATAATTAAAATAAATAAAAAACAATAATTATTAAATGTTTAAATACCGATTATTAAAAAGAAAGGCGGAGAAATTGAAAGATTTGTGGGGAAGAAAATTTGTCTATTAAAATGTCTGACCCTAATGAAGATGTAGTAGGTACCTAAATGAAATTTAACATATAGAATCATATAATATAATACAGGGGTCGGGGAACCGGGGTAAATTGCCCCAAATGGGGTAAAAATGTAGCTATCGGGAGTAAAAAGGACATTTAAAAAAAAATTATTTTATAAACTATTATAGTACGAGCTTTTCGTGCGTGCCTTCGGCACGGCCTCGAAGCTCGGCCCTCCGGCTGGTGCCCTGGCGGGCAGCGTCTCGGTCCAAAAATTTTATTCCTCTTAAAAAACCACACTCCAAATGTATACCCGTAAACTACCGAAAATACATCGTCTCTTAAAAGTTTCGCATCTTTAATTTTTGAGTGGCGAGGGGGGGGGGAGGAACAATTATCAATATATTTAATGTTTCTTAATTTAAAATGAATTGGAGTCTTTCATTTCAAAATTCGAATAATATATATTTCAAATTTGCCTGGTTAATGAAAATCGATTGGAGCCATCAGTTTAAAATCCGAGCTGAGAATTATATTTCAAATTTGCCTCGTTAATTAATATATATTTAATGTTTCTTAATTTAAAATCTATTGGTGTTTTTTCATTTTCATTCGAGTTCAAATGAATACAATATTATCTAGACACAAAGTCTAAATCAAAAATATATAGTTTTAGTAAAAAGAAATCAAGATATAAATATTAATGTGACATTGGTCTAGTGGTTAGAGCTGATGACCATAGTTCAAGAGTTCGTCGGTTCGATTCTAGGCAAGAGGGTAATTTTTTTAGAGAAATTTCTCTAAGCGTTGTTACAAATTAATCTAGACAAATATATATAGTATTGTTAGTTTGATAGATTTTCCAGGAATTCAAAATCTTAAAATTAATAAAAGTTAAAAAAAATATATAAAAACATTAATAAAAGTTATTCATTTTTTTGTCATGATGAGAGTTGGTGTATTTTTTTTCTTTTTAAAAAGCAGTCAGTTAAACCCGGCAAGAAATCGGCGCGAGGATTGTATTCAAATTGCGCTCATGTCAAAAAGTCCTAATTTTGAAGTTATTTTAGCGAAAATGAAACATCATCATTTTTCTAAAACGTAAAAGCGTTTGAATATTATGTTAATGTTTACAATTTTTATTTACTTACAGAGAGTTTTCATGTAAATTCCAATTAATTCAATAAATAATAAATAAGTGCCTGGAGCACCGAGCGATGCTCGGTAACATTTTGCTTCTAAATAGCTTAAGTTTCAAATTTCAAGGCTCAGCGACTTTCCGAAGACGAGATATGAACGATTAAAATATTTATTTTCCGACATGACTAATTTACACCCCTTCCCTTATTTTGACCCTTTTAAATCATGAAGAAGGAGGTATGATCCTTCGAATTGTCGGATTTTTTAAGAGAATAAAATTGATATTCTATTAAATTATTTTATAGAAAAATACCTTTATTTAATCAAATTGGCAAATTCTAATATATAATAACATTTGTAATGATCTATTAGTGCAATTTAAAATAAAAAAAACAATTAATTTTATTAAAAATAAATTGAAAGAAATGTAATTATAAATTTTTATTCCAACAACCACCTGTGAATAATTATTTCAATTAACAAAAAACCCATCAAAAACAACTTATCCGAAGATGAGACCTTCATAGATCGAATTGTTAACACAAAAACCCGCCTAAACCGTGAATTTCATCCAAATCGTTAGAGCCCTTTTTCGACAAACCGATTCTAAATATATATCCCAGATAGCACACATTGGTACTATGTACGTCCATAGCTCGTCCACGAGCGGACGTATGTACGTCCTTTTTATGCCCATTTTTGTGCCGCTGTACGTATAATGGACGTACACAGGACATCCAGATTCCCCAAAACGTACGTCCCTCATATGTCCAGTTCGTCCATTTTACGTCCGCATTTGGCATCCTTTTTACGTCCGTTTGGTGCAGTTTTACGTTCTATGTATGTACATAGTACATCCAATTTGCCATGCATGTACGTTTGGTGTACGTTCTGTTTGTCCATTGTACCCCCCCCCCCACCCCCCACCCCTACAACAGCCTATAGGTGTACGGTTTCTTACCTAATAGGTGCTTTATTGCCCTTTTTCCATCAGCTACGATAATATTTTAATAATAAAATGGGTATAAAAAAATAAATTACTCGGGTTTTTCATTAAATTATATTTTTATTAATCATTGAAAATTTAGGTGTAGTACAACACATAATATTTATTATTACTATTTTGATGATAAATTAAATGTAAGTGATTTATTTAAAATTTTTTTAACAAATCCCTTTCTTTAGCTCTGCGCAACCATTTCGCAATTGTTTCCTCTGCAGACTTTTTTGTTCCAAAACTTTCAGCAGCTTCTGTAAAGCAAATACACCAATGTTTTGTTAGTACAAGTGGGATATGACATTTCATTCTATTATTTACAATAAAAAAAATTATAATATACAAAAATAACCCCTGGTATACCTACAAGAATTGCTCGTTTAATATAAAAAGATAAGATACATTTACCTTGCTTTTTTTTTGCTTTTCATGTAGGGGTAATAGCGACCTATGGAAAAATATTTTGGGGTAATAGCTAAAAAAGTTCCCCGACCTCTGATATAATAGAATAGAGAATGAATGAAGAATGTTTTAATTTGATTATAAATCAAAGAGGAGATTTTGTCTGACCATTGATATCGCATTGAACAGGTCCAATCTAATTATCATTGATGTTGTTGGGTTAAATTGGTTTGAAACATCTAGCCAGCTCAGGCTAACTTCGTTATATTAGACTATTATATATATTAGATATTCCACCACCAGAGAGAGAGACTCAAATACACACACACACACTTGTGAGCATTTAAAATAATTTTAAAGAAAACAGATAAAGAAACGTTTAGAGTAGGTCTACTCATCCTTATGGGTAAATCTACTCTTATTAAACGAGCAAAAATTATTTGTTTGTATCTTAGTTCTATTTTGAAAACGGGTCTACCGATTTTTATGAAACCAACTCTATTATTAAGTTTGAGGGTGAGAAAACGATCTGGCTAGGTCTGGACCTCAACAAAATTCATCTTAATTGATCTTTTCTTAGTTAATTTAATTAGTTATAAATGAAAATCTCAATAAAAAAGTTTGTTTACATTTTACTTTAACATACAGGGTCGTCAAATATTGTAATCGTGCATGAAAAAAGTGTTTTTTTTTCCTTCTTTTTTTCAAAATATCTCAAAAACGGTTGAAACTATTTTAATTATAAAAATTGAGCTAAACCATGGCAGTTTCCTCTACAAAAAAGCCCTAATAAGTGAACATCGAAAAAATTATATTTTTCGAGATAATAATTGTTTTGTCAAAATGTCTGTTAGTTAGGTAGTCTGTGCGTTACCAAATTTGTGGACGAGTTAGCTCAAAGACTAATGTGAATATCAAAACCAAATTTCACACGTAGTTTTGGTGCATATCGACTCAAAATTAAGGAGGGTCGAGAGGGGGTTAAAAATTAAAAATCTAGGTCGTTTAAGCAAACTCAACCAAATTTTGTATACATAATCAGTGGACCCCCAGAAGTCTAAAAATGCAAAATATAACCGGCCAAAATGGGGTGGGGGTCAAAAAATAAAAATCTTGGCCATTTACCAAACTCATCCGAATTTTGTATACATAATCAGTGGGATACAAGAAGTCTAAAAATGCATTAACTAACCCCCCTCCCCTACATGATTATAAATAATTTTATTAAATATTAATGTAAGTGAGGGGTCAGGTTGTATGGTAAAGTCAAGTGGATGGTCAGATCAGAACACCTCAGCTTATTTTCAATTATCTTCGCGCAGTCACTATTTGCATAAATATTTTCTTGCCTCTGAGGTGGTAAATGAAGATAACTTCGTGGAAATTATAATGAACATTTGTAATGAGGAACAAGCAAAAGACTTGTTTAACTTTGTGTTTTTGAGGCTCTCCGCATCCGGGCATTCATAGTTAATGAATAGATAAAATAAAAAAATTCAAATAAGATTTTTAATTTTTAAAATTGTTTTTTGTTTTTCGGTTTGTTTACTTTATTTTTGTTTTTGTTTTTTTTTTATAATGTTTTATTGTTATATTTTTGTTTTTTGTCCTATTTTCTCAAAATTATATTAGCCAACCTGGCTTTAAATAATAAATCATTATCTATCTATCTATCTTATTTATTTTCAATTATCTTTTATTTATTAATTGGTTTTTTAATTTTAAAACCCACTAATAATTTATACCAAATATTGTTATATATTAGAATTTGCCAATTTAATTTATTAAAATTCCTCTTATTAAAAAATTCGGATTAAAAATATTATCGCAAGCTAAGAAGATCAAGTACATACTGTCGATAGTGGGGAAGTAATTTCCGAAATCGAAGCTTATTTCATGTAAAAAATTGCTCCAAATAAAATTATTATTTATTTAATTGATTAAAAAATTCGATAAATTGTTATTTAATTAAAAAAAATAATTATACGGAATTTATTTATAGACCTATAAGTATACACATAATATGTGGACCACTAGAAAGCTAGAAATGCAAAATCTGGGTGCGGGATGGGGATGGATGTGGGGGTAAGGGAGGTGGGGGTGCAGTTTTGGGGGAACAGGGGACGGGGCGAGGTGCGGGTTTTGAGGGAGGGGGCAGGGGGCGTTTACTATATATTTGTATTTTTTTAATTTGATTACCGTGCATCGCCCGGTGGCTCCAGGTACTAATAAGGTAAAAAGAAATTTAAAAAAATATATAAACTCACTTGATATACTATTAGACCAGGAAAATTAGATTTCTGATGGCCAATAAATATACAAAAGCTGGAAATAATTTAAATCGACGTTATGCATTCCAAATAATAGTTATATGAGTTTTGGCAGGTGCTAAATTTTTGAGGGCCTAAGACTTTTTTTCAAATTTTCGCTTATAACTCGAAAACCATGCGTCTTAAAGAAAATTTTAATCTTATCAGAATAAAAGAGAATAAAATTTCGAGTCGAATAACGTACTTAAAGATCAATTAGGTTCAGCCGTTTAGACATACTCGATCGTCAAACATAGGCAATTTTTACCAACTTGGTGGAAATGTGAATTATGCTCATTGGGTGGTCGAAAGAAACCACTCTTCAAATTTTTGACCCCTATAATAGTTGCCAATTGGATAAAACGTGAGATTAGGAAAGTTTCACCTTGATTAGATAACGGTAACTAGTGCCGCAATAAAGAGGTTGAAATTTTTGAAAAACTTCAAAAAATTGCAGTTTTTCATTCATAAAATGAAAACCACTCATCCTAAAAACTTGATTCTTGTCTCATTTTCTAGAAAACTTTGTTAGCTTGAAGTTTTACTTGAGCCACTTTTTTGTTAAAACTTTTAGATTTGAAGAAATTCAGCATTTTCCAAGACAATATAATCCAACCTCATTGCGACACGGGTTACCGTTGTTAAAATTAAGATGAAACTTTTCTAATCTCGCTTTTTAGCCTATTATGGGGGTCAGGACCGCAAAAATGAATTGAAAAGTGGTCTCTTGTGAGCACCTAATGTGTATATTTCACTTTTCCGCAAATTTGGTAAAAATTGCCTATCTTTGACGATCGATTGTGGCTAAGCCGTTGAACCAATTTTAACTTTTTAGTACGTTATTCGATGTAAAATTTTATATTCTTTTATTTTAGTAAGAGTAAAATTTTCTGTAGGACCTATGATATTCGAGTTATAACCGAAAATCTGAAAAAAGTCCAAAATTTTCGTGGTTTTTATACCCTCAAAAATGTAGTTATTGCACCCGCCAGAAGCCTTAACAAACTCATATCTACTCTTATTAAACAAGCAAAAATTGTATATTTATTTATTTATATATATATTTATTTATTTGTATATATATTTGTATCTTAGTTCTATTTTGAAAACGGCTTTATAGATTTTGATAAAATTCAGGGGTTAGGGGGTTTTTGGTGTGACACGGTCTCATCTTCGACAAAATTGTTTTTGATGGTTTTTTCGTAATCAAATTAATTATTCTCAGGTAGACAAATCCCATTCTTAGGGTTTTAAAAAAGGTTTCCCTTTTCCTTTTATACCCCAGGCAGACAATGGGTTGGGTTAATCCTTTATTCTCAAAGGCCTTGAAGAAGTATTGTGATTGTGGATTTTAACATATTTTGTTCTCCCTAAACGTTAGAAATATTAATAAACGTTTTATAATTGTTTTTATAAAGAACTTTATTTATTTAATAGAATAAAAAATAATCAAGAATTTATTTAAAAATATATTTCGCATAAGCAGAACTCCATTTTCTGAAAAAACAACACATTTTGATAGGTTTTATTTATTAACAATTGGATGAATAAAAATGAATCGTATGGTTGAATCAAAACAGGTGCAGAAGGTGGGATGCACTAGTGGGTGATTCGGGGGTAGGGCGAGGTTTCGGGGGTGGGGTCGAGCGGGGTGTAGGGGGGGGGGGGTACAGTGGGAGAATATTATATATTTTTGTTTTTTTTTTAATTTGAAAACGGCTCTCGAATCAAAATCGACCTTTTTATTAGAATTTTAAATTTATTTAAAAATAATATTAAAATAAAGCTTTTAACTAAAGGAAGAAGTTACCGAGCATCGCTCGGAGCCTCCAGGTACTAACTCTTATTTGGGATGCCTAACATCGATTAAAATTATTTCAAACTTGTGCTAATTTATTAGCCTAATATATAATTTATTTAATTTATTATTAAAGTGGCTCTAACGGGAGAGTGAACCAAGTTTAGAACACGGTTTCAATTTTTATTTTCTGATATTTAATTAAAAAAGTTTTACTTGAAATGAAAATAACAAATTCAATCGTTGGATTATTTGTTTTTTTTTCTATATGTTGGTACTTTCATATTGACTTATAATTTAATTTGTATGGATAAGGGCGAATATCAATATAATTATAAGGTTCGAGATAGAATCTAAAGTCAATTGGATCGAATATGAGAGCGAGCTGCAATATTTAATTTTCTCTCGGTGGATTGTTTGTTTGTTTGTTTGGTTTTTTAAGGGGTTGTAATGAGGAGGGTTAAGGGGGTTGGTATTGGTGGTGCAAGAAGTCTGGTTGCCTGCCTTGTGCTTTGGGCTGCAGGGGAGCTTGTTCTCGGTACGGCTGAGTAATTGTGCCACCGACAATCAATAACCACCGCTCCCTATTCCTAAACTAGGTACTACGTATATACGTCCTTCCTTCCTGCCTTCCCTCCAGCCCTCTCTTCAACTCATCTACTCTTATTAAACGAGCAAAAATTGTATATTTATTTGTATATATATTTGTATCTTGGTTCTATTTTGAAAACGACTCTACCGATTTTGATGAAATTCACGGGTTAGGGGGTTTTTGGGGTGACAATTCGATCTGTCACGGTCTCATCTTCGACAAAATTGTTTTTGATGGGTTTTTTCGTATTCAAATTAATTATTATCAGGTAGACAAATCCAATTCTTAGGGTTTTAAAAAAAGGTTAATCTTTTCCTTTTGTACCCAGGCAGACAATGGGTTGCCTTAATTGATTGTTCTTAAAGGCCTTGAAGAAATATTGTGATTGTGGATTTTAACATATTTTGTTCTCCCTAAACGTTAGAAATATTAATAAACGTTTTATAATTGTTTTTATAAAGAACTTTATTTATTTAATAGAATAAAAAATAATCAAGAATTTATTTAAAAATATATTTCGCATAAGCAGGTCTCAATTTTCTGAAAAAACAACACATTTTGATAGGTTTTATTTATTAACAATTGGATGAATAAAAATGAATCATATGGTTGAATCAAAACAGGTGCAGTGGTGGGGAATCCGGGGGTAGGGCGAGGTTTCGGGAGTGGGGTCAAGCGGGGGGAGGGGGGGGGGGTACAGTGGGCGAATACTATATATATTTGTATTTTTTTAATTTGAAAACGGCTCTCAAATAAAAATCGAACTTTTTATCAGAATTTTAAATTAAAGATAATATTAAAATAAAGGTTTTAACTGAAGAAAAAAGTTACGGAGCATCGCTCGGCGCATCCAGGTGCTTTTTAAATTAAACAAACAAACAATCAAATCTACAGGGTGATTCACGGTCGATGGCACGTTAGACGTTTATGGAAAACGGAACGCAGGATTTTTCTGAAAATTTACCACCTTACATTTTCTTACCTGTTCTATCGATCTAAAATATTTTCAGCATTGCGACGTTTCGGCTTCCATCGAAAAGTCGTAGCAACTTTATTTTTTTAAATAGAACACCCCGTATATTAACACGTTTTTAGAACCGCCCTTTTATTAAAATACTTTTTTGTTAATATTGTCCTATACCTATCTCTATCGGTTTTCGAGATAAAAAATAATTTGTGTTAAATATGGTCCAAAACATGGCCCTTACATTAAACTTAAATAAATTAGTTCTCTCAATTCATGAAAAGTTGATATTTTGGTGGTAGTTTAGACACACCCGAAGTATTTAATTTACGCCGAAAAATCGACTCCATATTATACAGGGCGTGCTAAGATTACAATTATTTCCGTTATTCATAAAAGGGGTCAAAAGTTCGTTTTTTCAAATGAGACCCCCTGTATAATACTCAATTAAAATATACGAACGAAGGTGGTTGTTATGATTTGAGAGGTGGGGAGAATTTCAGAATTGATATTTGTAGAACAAATAAAAAATTATTATTACAATAAAGTGTCGAGTGAGATAGGAAATGTTACAAGAATCCAGGAAGCATGTTAGATCCATGTTAGATCCAGGAGCACATTCTGCTGGCGTGTCCATCATTGGACAGAGATGGTTTTGAGGAGTTGATGATTGAGAAGAATTATTTTTTTTTATAAATTTTATTAAACCACTTATTTTACATTAATTAATGTATACATTGTATTTTTTGCATCGATTCCGGAGATTACTTCTCCACCATCGAGTGTCCTTATTCATCTTTAGTCCATGTTTTTAACAAGAGGAAAAATCTAATTAGATAAAAAAACCTCTTTTCCGATAATTATTTCAATTCCATTATTCCCCAATCAAGTCGATTGGTTTTATCCCCCACTCCATCCAATCCCCTTTCGAGAAGAATTTTCCACGCCCTCTCAATTTAAACTATTTATTGAACATAATGTGACAGTGATATTTATTTTAATATTTTCAAATTCTTAAATATTAATAATATTCATATTTAACTAACTCTTGTAAAAATAACTTGTAATAATTGTAAGACTATTGATTATTGTAATTCCGTTCTTTATAACTATTTAACTAATTCTATCTTGTAATAATTATAAGACTCTTTCTAATTATATCTACCTATCTAAACTAATAGGAGACCCTCCCTAGCTCACCGAAGAACCGTTTCTGCCCTTTCCCTGCACTACAGATATTATCACGGTGTCTGTTCAGTCGAGCTGAAATCAATTATCCCCCCTAATGCCCTCTTTACGAGAAACACGCGGTTTTCAAACGCTCAGCACCCCTTCGCTGTCAAATTGGATAAAAGTCGAACAAGCGCTTTCGCCAACTCTTTTATCCCTATGACCTCCAGAGACTGGAACTCGCTCCCTGCCGCCATCTTTCCCGCGACTTATAACCTTCAGCTATTTAAGACCCGTATCCACAGATACCTTCGACCCCCGCCCAACCCATAAAATTCTTTCTTCTTTTTGTTTTTATGATATTGATGTGAGAAGGAGATACACCAGAAGGTGGATCCCCTAAAGGCCTGTATGGGCTGGCCCCTCCATCGTGAAAAGAACAGAGTAGAAGGAAAAGAAGCCGGGATCACGAGCCAAATCTCGGAAAGTTAGATATAGTCCAATTTACTAAGTTTTTAGGGGATTCGAGCAGTGGTAAATTCTCCGTGCGATAAATTAGGTTAAATTTATCTTCCACTTAATTTTTATTACCAGACCCTATACTTACAGAAAAAATGTCTGGGTATAGCCGGGAATCGAACCCGAGACCTCCGGGTTGCCAGCCAGTTATTCTGACCATTACACCGGGGAGACTTTTCACGATGGAGGGGCCAACCCAGGCCTTTAGGGGTTGCAATTTTGGGTGTAACTCCTTCTCTCATCATTAACATTAAAAAAAAAAAAAAAAATAAAAATTTTTTTCTTTCTACATTATCAAAATTGCAAATATAATGTCCAATCTATATAAATGATGGCCAAAATGAAACATCTGATTTCGAAGGCCAAAAGTTGTAAATAAATAAATAAATAATCAGTGGGACACCAGAAGTATAAG
The DNA here is from genome assembly GCA_024734495.1 of Forficula auricularia. NCBI lineage: Eukaryota > Metazoa > Arthropoda > Insecta > Dermaptera > Forficulidae > Forficula > Forficula auricularia. Next base: position 22,089,205 of record JALMQS010000085.1, on the reverse strand, counting down.
AATACAAAAACTAACCCCCCCCCCCCACCTACATGATTATAAATAATTTTAGTGGCCAGGTTGTATGGTAAAGTCAAGTGAATGGCCATATCAGAACACATCAGATTATTTTTTAATGGGTTAGTTGAAATTAAATTTCGATTTATATAAAATGAGATTCCATATATACGAGTATATCTCATCGAACAAAGAACATTAATAGAGATGAAGGTTAGTAGAAGTACATTGTGAATGGGATATATCTGGAACATAATCCTATAAATCTGATAATAATTTCCAGCAGAGTGAGATTTTATCGAAATGTCGGCGTCGAGAGAAGCGTCCTCTATGAATATTCCAGCAGTTGCTTATGCTAATCCCCCCTTCACCCCCCTTCACCCACCCCGATTATGTATTATTCAAATATCCAATTCTCTTTTTCCTTTGTTCATCCTCTCTCTCTACCAATGGAATCGGATAGTTTTAGTAAGATGGCCATTTTAACACACACACAGACACACACACACATACTACTACTAATAATATATTCCCTCTCTCTATCTCTGTCCGTTTGAGGGCATTTGTTTGACAAACACTGTTCCGCCCCGCCCACTCGCCCTCCCCCTCCCCTGGAGGATTCCCTCTATTTATTCGGCTGGTCACTCTCCATACAGGTTGACCAACTAGACAAGACACAAAGCGTGCATTACAATTAGATCAAATCACTCAATACTAGCCACACAACACACAAACAAATATAGATATACATTTTGAACAAATAAATACAAATATTTTATATATATATACTATATATATTTGTCTAGATTAATTTGTAACAACGCTAAGAGAAATTTCTCTAAAAAAATTTCCCTCTTGCCTAGAATCGAACCTACGAACTCTTGAACTAAGGTCAGTAGCTTTAACCACTAGACCAATCTAACATTAATATTTAAACCATGATTTCTGTTACTAAAACTATAAATTTTTGATTTAGACTTTGTGTCGAGATAATATTGTATTCATTTGAACTCGAATGAAAATGAAAAAACACCAATTGATTTTAAATAAAAAACATTAAACATATATTAATTAACGAGGCAAATTTGAAATTTAAATGTAATTTTGAAATGAAAGACTCCAATTCATTTTAAATTAAGAAACATTAAATATATTCATAATTATTCCTCCCCCCCCCCCCCGCCACTCAAAAATTAAAGAGACGAAACTTTTAAGAGACGATGTATTTTCGGTAGTTTACGGGTATACATTTGGAGTGTGATTTTATAAGAGGAATACAAATTTTTGGACCGAGACGCTGCCCGCCAGGGCACCAGCCCTGAGGGCCGAACTTTATAAATAAAAATCTAGAAAAGGAGAGAAACGTTCAATTTATAAATGAACTAGCTGCAAGGCCCGCCTTCGGCGGCCTTCTTGCTAGCCAGGGGCACACCCCGAGATCCAACCCACGAACCCCAACCTCACTGGGGGGAATTTTTTTAAACAAAAGTTGTCAGAAATCACATCCCCTACAACTTTGCTCATTATTAAAATTTGCCGTAGAGTTAATAGTTTAGGAGTTATTTGATAATTTTCATCTATGCGCCCCCCCCAAACCCTCTTTTGGGGTCAAAATATCAAAACGTTATATAGCTATAAACGTAAGTTATAAGACATCTGATGTAAATATGAAATTTCATAATAATCCCTTCAGCCGTTTCGACGTAAATCGTGAGCAACTTTTCGCGGAAACCACGGAAACATACAGACAGACAGACAGGGATTTTGTTGAGGGTGTTTTCGTTCATAACTTTGCTTGAAACGTGTGCAACCAAAATTTGCCGTGATTTGGACCAATGTACAGACAAAACCTTAATTTTATATACCTACCATATATAGATGATTTTAAAAAATTTTAAATAACAGTTGCTTTAAAAAAAGAACATACCTAAAGCAACTATAAAAATTTTTTTACAAATAAATACAATATATATATACTACTGTGGGCAATAAATAGTAAGACTTTGTTCTTAATTTTAAAATTCTTTATTTATTCTTCCAAATCTATTTCGTGCCCCTCAAAGTAATCCCCCCGGCCTCAATACACTTGCGCCAACGTTTTTTCCAATCCTCGAAACAGTTGTTAAAGCCAATTTCCGGAATAGCCTTCAATGAGCGTAGCGATTCGCGTTTAATATCTTCAATTGACTCAAAACGGTCGTCTGAGTTTGCTGAACAGCCAGAAGTCACAAGGAGCTAAATCAGGCGAATACGGTGGTTGTGGAACGATATTGATTGAATTTTTGGCGAAAAACTCACGAATAATCAATGCAGTATGCGAAGGTGCATTATCGTGGTGCAAAAACCAAGAGTTGTCGGCCCATAATTCCTGACTCTTTTTACGAATAGCTTCGCGCAAACGACGTATAACACTCAAATAGTATTCCTTGTTGACAGTTTGGCCAGTCGGAAGGAATTCGGAGTGCACCACACCTCGATAATCGAAGAAAACTGTCAACAGGACCTTGATTTTTGACTTGTTCGTCGTCAACGCGTTCTCGACCCTCTTTGAACAGTTTGTACCAATCAAAAACACTTGCTCGCGACATACAATTATCACCGAAGGCCTTTTGCAACATTCTGATCGTTTCGGCACCAGAAATTTGATTCCGCACACAAAATTTAATGGAACTTCTTTGTTGAATAATTTCACTCATTGTAAAAATCGCCGAATGCACTTTTTGTACTTCAGAAAGACAAGCGTATACTAAACACCAATGATTATTTTGATGTGACATTTGGCACAGATGTCACTGACAGTCATACCAACCTAGAAAAAATATATTTCGACGAATGGGTTTCCGCGCGAAATTTAAATTAAAAAGTCTTACTATTTATTGCCCACCTGTATTATATTAAAAAAAAAACTATTTGAATACGTTTATTTGAAATGAAAACGTTTGGAAAGAAATTCTCGATTTTTATTTATTTTAAGAAATTCGAAAAAATAGTTGCTTTAAGAAAAGATAACAAAGCATCTTTAAAGAATGTTTAACAAATAATTCAAAAATGTTATTTAAAAAAATCTAAAAAGTATATTTGAAATCCCAACGTTTCGAGAGAAATTCTGCATTTTTAATTTAAGAAATTTGAAAAAAAAATACAGTCAAAAGGAGAGAAATGTTAAATTTCAAAAAATGGGAATTTAAAGAATTCTCAAGAAATAATTGCTTTAAAAAATAATACAAAGTAACTATAAACAACATTTGTATAAATAAATACAAATATTGGGGAGTCGGGTTGGCTCAGTCAGCTAACGCACTCGGCATCGATCGATTATGACGATGTTGAAGTGAGAGGCCGGGGTTCGATCCTAGCTGGCAAATAAAAATTTCTACCGGCTGAAAAAATCGGCTCCCTCACTAACCCTACTAACACTTTATTTATGTGCTGTCTAAATGGGCTTTGTTCCTGGTGACATTAAATAAAAAAAAAAAAAAAAATACAAATCTTTTAGAAAAAAAATCTAGGAAGGTTTATTTGAAATTCCCGGTCTTTATAAATGGATATTTTTTTTGAAAAAATAGTTGCTTTAAGAAAAGAATACAAAGTGATGGAACTTATGCGGCAATCCGCGAGATGGCGTAGGCACGCAGAAGAGTCAGTCAGTCTGTCTGTCTTATCTTTGTATATTACTTCCATGACTTCTTTTGTTCTGACACATACATTCACAATTGTAACACGCTCTTAACTCTTTATCAACTATATTATATTATATTACATCTCCTAAACGTGTGTTTTATTCATTAATACCAATTCCGCTGGCGTTTACTCGCTATCACAAAGCTACTATAATTTTTTTTTTACAAATATGTATTTAAAAAAAAATCTAAAAACTTTTATTTGAAATCCAAACGTTTCAAGGGAAATTCTCTGTTTATAATATCTTAAGAAATTTGAAAAAATAGTTGATTTAAAAAAAGATTATAAAGCAACTACTTATAAACAATATTTAACAAATAAATAGAAATATTTTATTAAAAAAAAATCCATCTGAAAACGTTTATTTGCAATTCAAATTTTTCGAGAGAAATTCTCCCTTTAAAAACCACCGAAAAAAAATAGTTGCTTTAAGATGTTCAAGGTATTTGAAAATCTTATGCTTTCGCAAGTTAGGTGCCATTTGGCTGGGTCGCGTCTTCTTGTTGACCTTCAGTCTGGATTCAGACCGCGGCATAGCTGTGCAACTGCGCTGCTGAGGGTGACTGATGATTGTCGGGCTCTGGTGGAGAATGGTGGATCGGCGTTTCTGGTCCTCCTGGATTTCAAGAATGCTTTTGGTTCAGTTGACCATACCTTACTGGTTTCAAAACTGCACAGGCTGGCGGGTTTTTCGGGGTCTGCATGTAGATTGATTTATTCATACTTGGTCGGTAGACATCAGTGGGTTGAAGTAGACGGGGTGGCAACCTCACTTAGTGCATTGGGAAGGGGCGTTCCGCAGGGTGGAGTTCTGTCTCCGCTCTTGTTTGCTCTCTTTATCAATGACCTCCCCGAGGTCTTGCTAAACTGCAAATACCATCTGTTTGCGAACGATCTTCAAATTTATATGGGTGCTGGGAGAAATTTGGGTCAGTCGGTCGACCGGGTCAATCGCGACATTGAGGCGGTCGCTAATTGGTCGAGTGTGAATGGACTCCAGCTCAATCCTCTGAAGACCCAAGCATTGTGGATTTCAAATAGAAGAGTGGTGGCACCTCCCCCGATTAGGGTCTGTGGATCTATGATCCCCTATTCAGATTTTGTGAGAGATTTGGGAGTCCATCTGAACGGGCGATTCACTTGGGGCGACTCAGATCTGCCGTAGAGTATATGGGGCCTTGGTTCCCCTGCGCCGGCTGGCGCCCTTCACGCCCGAGGAGGTTCGTCGCAAGATTATTGTGGCCATTGTTCTTCCCCACTTCCTTTATTGCGACTCAGTTTACTTTAACCTAGACAGCAGAAGCAGCCGACGTCTTTCGGTTGCTTTAAATGCTTGTGCTAGGTACGTTTACCAACTGGAGCCCAGAGCAAGCGTAACTGAGTATGCGACTAGAATTTTGGGGATGAACTTCGGTGCCTTCCGGAAGTATAGGTATGCTAAGTTTGTGTACGGGGTCCTCTTGGGACGTGCGCCGGACTACCTATGTCGAACCCTGGCCTGTGGCCCGTCAACACGTGCGCGCGCTCTGGTCTGTCCGCCACACAGAAGCAAAATGATGGCGGACTCATTTGAGGTCACGGCGACCAAGGTTTGGAACGCACTGCCACTCAACTTGAGGAAGATTGGGCGCCCAGAAGTATTCGAAGCAGAACTACACAGGCACCTAGCCCAATATATTTTTTTTGTTTTTATTTTTTTGTTTTATATCCTATTTATTGTAATATTGTAATTTTTGTTTTCATATCCTTTATATTGTAATTTTTGTTTTGTTTTTATATCCTATATATTGTAATTTTTTTCTCCCTCTCCTTCTATATATTTTGTATTTTTTTATTTTTGTTTCATATATTTAGTATGTATCTTTCCTTTGATTTTTTTGTTTTTTTCTTGTATTATATTAATTAATTTTTTTGTAAATATTTTGGTCTAAAATTGTACAATAAAGGGGCTAAATGGCCCTACAGATACAATGTTATAATAAATAAATAAAATAAGATAAGACGATAAAGCAACTAAATAGAGAATTTTTTTTACAAATTGTTAAGAGGTATAAAAGGCGTGGATAGCGGAATATCACAATGATAGATAATCTTATAGATGAAATATATGAAGCGTTTTATTGAGGTTGAAAATATTACAATAAAATAGAATAGTACATGAGGAAAAAGCAATATATAGCAAGTTACCTGAACTCGAGCAGAAAATGAAGTGAGTGATAAGTTAAGATAGCCAACACCGGAGTGGCGCTGATGTCATATCGGAGGTGCCAATATTATACATATATTTTAACAGAAATAAATTCAAATATTTTATAAAGAAAACAAAAACAATCCTAAGTCTTAAAAGACGATCCAATCTGATTGAAATCCAAACGTTTCGAGAGGAATTCTCCATTTATAAAAGAGAATTTTAAAAAATTTCAAAAAATAGTTGCTTGAAAGAAAAGAATCTAAAGCAACTATAAAGAATTTTGAGACAATTGAGTAGGTACCTCGTGCGGCTGTTCAGAAATCTGCACCAGAACAATCTTTTTACGACTATCAATTATGGGTATTTCGACCGAAAAACAGACATAGATACAGAAACTTATTTTCTATTATGTCTGAGACATTTCTAAACTGGAATTGATTAACAAATTCTTAAATACGGGGTTGAAAGGATAAAGGTCGACCGGCTTGTTGGAATCCCCTCGAATTAATTAGCCTGAGGTCAGAAGGGGCAGGCAAAAGAGAGGGGACGGGGGTGGGGAGAGGGATAACTTTGCTAAACAATAAAAATAAATATTGGCATGTTGAAACAACCCTCTCGAATTAATTCAACACCTTACCAAACAACAAACAACAACAACAACAACAACAACAACAAATAAAAAGACAAACGTTGCTGCTTTTTAGTATTTTTTATTCTCTAAACGTTAAAGTAAACTCTCGAGACGAAATTATTATATAAGTAAATAAATAATCATAATTATACAATATAAAGTTTGTTATTCTAAGAAGTATACGTAATAATTAATATTATTGTGACGGAATAATGGTTGATAATTGGAAAGTAATTAACTAAAATATAAATAAAATGAAACAATGAAAGTTGAATAATTAAAATAAATAAAATAACAATTATTAATTGATTATTTATTCAATTATTAAAAAGAAAGGCGCAACAAATGAAGGATTTGTGGGGAAGAAAACACTATAGGAAAGAGTTTGGTTACATTTATTTTCAAAATCGATAAATCAGGAAACATTCCAGACAATGTTTGCCATCTACAGAGTTTGTTCTGTTGTCCCATTTCAAAAAGCGAGCTGAGAAGGTCACACGATTTTCACTTACTCTTTCCCAATTTAATTATTACAATTTCATTTTGTTTTCTTCGATCATTTCTCATAATTTCTGATATTTTTCACATATACACATGTATTTCTGACGATAAGAGAATAGAGATTAACATTTGAGTTGACCCCTTAGGATTTTCCCATTATTAGATACCTATTTTATTATTCCAAATAAATACCTAGGTGTACAAAATTTAAATAATATCAAGTAGGTATATCTTTATCAAAATTCAAATATTAATTAATAATAACTTTAACAATAACTCAGTGGAACGTGGCACTTAAAAAACTCAGTTAAAACCTTTTGAATGAAAGGATAACGGAATAATGGCTGTTAATTGGAAATTATTTAACTAAAATATAAATAAAATTAAACAATAAGAGTTAAATAATTAAAATATGTAAATAAAAAGCAATTATCAAATGGTTATTTATTCAATTATTAAAAAGAAAGGCGCAATAAATGAAGGATTTGTGGGGAAAACACTAGAAAAGAGTGGTTACATTTATTTTCAAAATCTATAAATTAGGAAACATTTCAGAGAATGTTTGCGAAAAGAGAATTGTCCCAGTTGAAAAAGCGACCTGATTAGGTCACATGATTTTCACTTACTCTTTCCCAATTTAATTATTACAATTTCATTTTGTTTTCTTCGGTCAAATCTCGTAATTTCTGATATTTTTCACACATACATATATGTAACAAGACAATAGAGAGTTTCATATTATTACATACCTATTATCAACCCAAATAAATACCTAAGTGTACGAAATTTAAATAATATCAAGTAGGTATTTACTATATCAAAATTCAAATATTAATTAATAATAATATTAATATTTACTCAGTGGAAGTGGTACTTAAAAAACTCAGTTAAAACCTTTCGGACGATAGGTTGACGAAATAATGTTTGTTAATTGGAAATTAATTAACTAAAATATAAATAAAATTAAACAATGAGAGTTAAATAATTAAAATAAATAAAAAACAATTATCAAATGTTTATTTATTCAATTATTAAAAAGAAAGGGGTAATAAATGAAGGATTTGTGGGGAAAAACACTAGAAAAGAGTGGTTAGATTTATTTTCAAAATCTATATATCAAAATTCAAATATTAATGAATAATAACTTTAATATTAGCTCAGCCCACTTAAAAAACTCAGTTAAAACCTTTTGAATGATAGGGTTAATCATCAATAATTATAATATATATACCACCTACATGAAAAACCGAGTTTCGGTCGATCATTTTTTGTTTTCTTTTTAATTAACATTAGTTTTGTTTTGATTCAACCACATATTCATTTTTATTCAACTTTTTCTTAAAATTCAGACCTGGTTATTTTATACTAGTCCTCAACTCCTGGCCTCGCCTAGCTCTTACGCAGCTTTCATTCTTCTGCGTGCAATTGCTTGCCTAAATACAGGCGCACCAACCTCATAAATCAAGTTCAAATTCAGACATATTAATTATAAATCCAAACGTTCGAGAGAAATTCTTCTTTTATAATTAAAAAAAATATATTTTTAAAAATAAATACAAATCTTATATATATATATATATATATAGGCGACTATGGGTCAGTGGCTAGAGTGTTGGGTCGCTGACTCGAAGATCGCTGGTTCGAGACCGAGTCTCGGCAGATGATATTTGCAGCCTCCTCTTGGAAAGTAATGGCAACCTACCAAGAGTATAATTGCCAAGTGACCTCTCCAAATTAGCCGTTCGGAACCGGCGTTAAAAAGTAGGTCCCGTATATCTGTGTAAAACAACTAAACATACTCAGCACAGGTATATATGTGGAGAGGCGCCGACACCCGTTTCGGGTATGGCACTCGAAGAAGAAAAAAAATCTGAAAACGTTTATTTGAAATCCGAGAGAAGAAATTCTCAAAAAATCGTTGCTTTAAAGAACCCCTCTCGATATGCGAGCCCGAAGTCCCCTTTTCCTGGTTTTTATGTAAATACTAAGAAAAAAATTATTTTCTGTTTTTAGTGTCTAATAAAATGTCACATTAAATTGATTAGTAGTACTTAGTAACAAGGGATGGAATGGGTTTTGTGTCGCCAGGGGAATCCCTGCTGGCTTGGCGGGGGCGGACGTTGCATGCACAATTAACGCCGTTTGTGTGCTTAGATAAAAGAGGCGGGGGTGGGGGGAGGGGGGGGGGTGACGTTTCGAGTGGGTTCATCCGGCCGGCAAAAGTCACTCAGCACACACATACACACACACACACACACACACACTCGATCTAATTCAATCGTTTTGAATACATATTAGGACTGTGTGCGTGTACTTGGGAAATGCAAATGATGTAATTCAAAATAAATCCCTGGAGAGAAAGCGCTATTATTTCTATTAGATAAACATACTTATTGTGTTATCACGTCCATCATATTAAATCATCTTGAATATATGGTCAAAAAATAAAACATATATCTAAATTAAACTTTCGTTTCGGTATCTATTTATAATTGTAGGTTAAATCAATTATTTGTTTATTTCAATTATTTAATTTTAAAATTTTTAATTGTTATTTTTTTTATTTATTTACAAAATATATATATCCCCAATAATTATTTTTTATATTATCTTATTTTTCAATTATTTTTTTTTTTTTAATACTTAAACGAAATATTTTCAAAGTTGTAAATTTTGCTTTAGTTATAACGTAATTATTTTTATTATTATTATTTTCTTTCGTTTAGATATTGAAGAATAATAATTAAATCTAATTAATTAATTGTTTAATCATTAATTTGTTTTGTTTACAATATTTTATTGATTATTTATTTTTGTATTGTTGAAAAAGTAAATAAAGCTAAATCTATACACTTTTATTTTCTTCAAATGCCATACTCGATTCCGAGCGTCGGCGATTAATCTGGAGAATGGAGGGTATTCAGTCCATTGTAATTTTCCTGGGGGAAATTTTTCACAGGAGTGGTTTTCCATTGCCTTTCCCCAAAGGAATCCTATTATAGCCAGTCGAATATTTGCAGCCAGTCGGGTTGGACCCGCAGTAGCTTGATTAGAATGTATGCACTTTAACTACTCGGCCAACCTGACTCATATTATATTATAACTGGTATTTCAAGGTTATATAGTATGTAGCTTGTAAGTTATAACGTTGTTATTTTTATTATTACTATTTTTTTATCATATTCAGGATTATTTTAATGTTATGGTGGACCAGAGGATGTAAGAACCCATCCCGGATTACAGAGGTTGTATCTTTTTGGTGCAACTTCTTCGTGTACCAATATCATTATAAAAAAATAATAATAATACTATTGTTAGAGTTGTGTGGTAGGGTTAGATATATATATATATATTTATCGATAGGGTTTCTTTTTAAGGTACCGCGACAAAACATCCTCCGACAAAATATCCCCGACAAAACATCCCCCGACAAAATATCCCCGAAAAAAATATCCCCGACAAAATATCCTTGCTGAAGACATAGAGGAATCGAGTTAAAATCAAAAATAGCGATCGATTCTTATCTAATACTAGAGGAATAACCTTGTGCATTCCATTTTTGATGTTTTGACTATTAATGACAACCTCTACTGAAAACGTAGGGGAATCGACTTAAAATCAAAAAGACTAAATTCTTTTATGACAAACAACTCAAACTTGAGTTGGTTAACAAAAAGAATTTAGTCTTTTTTGATTTTAAGTCGATTCCTCCACGTTTTCAGTAGAGGTTGCCATTAATAGTCAAAACATCAAAAATGGAATACAATAAGGTTATTCTTCTAGTATTAGATAAGAATCGATCGTTATTTTTGATTTTAAACCGATTCCTTTATGTCTTCAGCAATGGTTACCAATAATAATCGAAGCGTCAAAAATCTAATGTAAAATTGTTATTCCTCAAGTATTAGATGAGAATCGATCACTATTTTTGAATTTAAGTCAACATGGACTGTGTGTTGATTAGAAAAAAAATGGGAGCCCGAAACACACCAAGCCCGACGATTGGCTGTTCTGTTTTCAATGTGTGTTTGATTAGGAAAAAATGGGAGCCCGAAACACACCCCGCCCGACGATTGGCTGGTTCGGTTTACGATGTGTGTTTGATTAGAAAAAAATGGGAGCCCGAAACAAACCCCGCCGGACGATTGGCTGTTCGGTTTTCAATGTGTGTTTGATTAGAAAAAAATGGGAGCCCGAAACAAACCCCGCCGGACGATTGGCTGGTTCGGTTTACGATGTGTGTTTGATTAGAAAAATGGGAGCCCGAAACAAACCCCGCCGGACGATTGGCTGTTCGGTTTTCAATGTGTGTTTGATTAGAAAAAAAATGGGAGCCCGAAACACACCCCGTCCGGACCAAACTTTCGGAGGTTTGTTTAATATATATTCAGTTCGGCTCGGTTGGGTTCGTATAGCTCCTTTTCGGGCTGGTTTTTAGACGGTTCGGTTGGCATCGATGCCAACCGAACCGTCTAAATGCTGAACTGAATATATATTAACCGAACCGGAGTCGATTTGCATTACTCATAAGATTCACGCGGGGAAGGGTTATTTTGTCATGAGATATTTTGTCGGGGATATTTTGTCCGGGGATATTTTGTCGGGGATATTTTGTCCGGGGATATTTTGTCCGGGGATATTTTGTCCGGGGATATTTTGTCGGGGGATGTTTTGTCGGGGGATGTTTTGTCGGGGGATGAAATGTCGCGGAATCTCTTTTTAAACAAAATTTCGTGATGCAACATTGAAAACAAAATGCCAAAAAGGGTAAAAAAAAATCTCATTTTTTTGGCGGTTTTTTGATTATAACTCGAAAAGTATCAGCTTTTTGTAAATAAGCTGCCTATTCGAAATGAAAGTAAATAAAATTTCCTGTACATTTGATTCCAAGACTTTAAGGCGTGATTCCCCACATCAAAATTAGATGAAAACGTCTAAAAACACTTCGTTTTCTGTCTGGCCGCCATTTTACCAAGAAAAGCGTCTATCTTGAGAACCGATATGGATATCTTTATGAAATTTGGTACACATGTACGTACTTAACTACATTATCTACTATTTAAAAAAGTGCCTAAATTTTATTTTGAAAATTTTCAAAATGTCAGCCATTTAAAATGTTTAATTGAGAACAACTATTTAATCTTTCATTTTATTAAAATTAGTATTATTAGATAAAATGTTACTGGTTGCGCCAGTGCAACCGTCTGCTTAATGCGTATGTGAGCATCGTTTTTCCGATTTTTGCACGCGAAATCGCTAGGGCAAAAGCCATCCGCTGGGCGGAACAGCCGAAAACAAATCCATGTTTATTTACATAATTAATATTTTTTCTCATTCTTGTACAAACAGCGAATCTGTTCACATCTTGTTCTGCTAATCAGAGTCCAGTTTCCCATTTTACTCACTTATTTTTGCTTGCTGGTGTTCGTCCTTTCCCATATCAATTGTATATTGATAAAATATCTACTATTGTGTTGATATTTAATGTCAGAACGCCGCAGCTATTTGTTCAAAATACTGTCTGGTTAACTAACATATAATTTTATCCTGTTAATAATAATAAAAATAATTTGATAATTTCTATTCATAATTCTACTGAACTTTTCAATTATTTGTCGGATAATTTGTTTTTGCTTCTATTTATTACTCAAATTAATAAATCTATCTGTTTAAAAATCCCATTTTCCCATTCATTTAATTTTTTTCTTGTTACTTTTTTATTTATATTTCGACTTTCAGATGTAAGCAAGAACCTTCTTATTAAATTCAATTTCATACATAATATGGTGATTATTTATTCACATTAAAACTAACATAAAAGTTTAAGTGTGTTGAGCAGCTGTAAAATTTTTGGAGTCACTTCATCATCGCTGTTATTATTTTTTTTCCTGCTAGCATATTTTTATTTTTGTTGAACTTTGAATTTTTCTTTTTTTTTTCACCCTGACTATCAGTTGGCTCAACCAGTTACCCTTTTTAATGTCAACAAAGTGACACCTTATTTTTTAAGATCCGATAAAAAACAACCAATTTATGACAAAATGTGTAGGAAATGATGTCGGTCTCAAAATTCAGTCCACTGAAGCCAGTAATGGTGGTTACACAAATTTTGTCATAACTTCGTTATTTTTTATCCGATCTCAAAAAATAAGGTGTCATTATGTTCAAAATAAAATGTGTGATATTATATCTAATTATAATAATTTTCATAAAATGAAAGATTAAAAAGTTATTCACAATTAAAAATTTTAAATGGCTGCCATTTTGAAAATTTTCAAGATAAAATTTTGGTACTTTTTCAAATAGTACATATTTACGAAATTTCATAAATATATCTAGATCTGTTCTCAAGATAGACGTTTATATTTAAAAAAAATGGCGGCCAGGCAGAAAACGAAGCCTTTTTGGAGTTATGTTTATTAGAACTTTTCAACTAATTTTGATATACGAAATCTCGCCTTGAAGTCTTCGAACTCTTTTTCTGAACACCCTGTATATGATTAAAAATTACATTTTTTATGAGCCGTTGTCGTTTAGAGGATCCAGGCTGAAATTCTCCGAAAACCTTATATTCGGATTCAGCAACCCAAAAAACATATAGGGGATGAAAGAAATTAAAACTATCCCAAAAATTCCCACAATTTATGGGTCAATAGTGATGTATGACGTGCAGCGGCCATATTGGATTCTAAAATATGACAGTTTAATGAAATGCCCTCTATAGACAAGAGAAAGAAAGAGATTGCAAAGTTTATCATTTCATTTTATCAATTCCGGAAGTATAAGGGTCGTCTAAAGAGAACAAACTTTCTGTAAATTCAATTATAAAAAAAAATAAAAAATAAAAATAAATATATTTTTTAAAAGATAAAAAATTAAATAAAAACGTTTAAAAAATGTTGAATTCAATAAAATGTTACATTAAAGGGGAACAGACTATTAGAAAAACTTGAAAGGGAAAATGTTTAGTTAGTAAAATAAGGGGTGTACCAATATATAATATCTACAGCAACAAGTCTACAACGTATCTATTGATTTTATATGGCTATCTAGGTAAATAAATCAAGAAGAATATCCTAGGTCAAATCAATGTTTTTGTTTATTTTAATTGTTTAATTTAAAAACTTGTAATTGTTAGGTAGTTGTTGTTTTTTTACTTTATCTCAATGTTATTCCGGAAATTGGGTTTAACAACTGTTTCGAGGATTGGAAAAAACGTTGGCGCAAGTGTATTGAGTGTCGGGGGGATTACTTTGAGGGGGACGGAAACAGATTTGGAAGAATAACATAAAGAATTTTAAAATTAAGAACAAAAGTCTTACTATTTATTGCCCACAGTAGTATGATCTAGAATGCCAGAAAATTCAAGAGGGTCGACATATGGGAGATGAATTTCAGGACCGTCTTAAATTGCCCTATCCCCTGTTCAAGGTTTATCGTTGTGATACGGATACGGGACACCCTGAACTTATAAATTATGTTTTTTTTAATCATTCTACTAACTATCCTTTTTTTCAAATTACCATAATTCCCTAACATGCAGTGTTTCATTCGAGACAAAAGAAAATATAAATGACAGATTTTGAAAACCATCATTGAAATACGTCACACACTAAATCCACCCCTACCAACAGGTCACCCTCCCCTTTTATAAAACGTCAATACAATTGAAATTTTAATGCGCAATTTGAAGCTTCCTTCTATACATTTTGCTTTTATCTTCCCTTCCGTGACAAGTGGGGAAATGGCTAGATTTTCTTCCGTCTTTTCTTATTTGGACAGCGACGGGGTTAAGGACACCCCCTGCCCCTTTTTATGACACCAAAAGTGAAATCCCATTTTGAAATCAGTTCACGTCTGTCTGTCTGTCTCTATCCACGGACAGAGTGAATTATTATGTTTTTCACTCACACACACACATCGTTACAGGAGAGTTATTTATTAGTGAGTGAGTCAATCGTTATAGAGCGAGAGAGCCCTCTTTATTTCTCCTCTACCTGCCTTGGCCGTGACTTTTTGGTTTTATCGATTCAATGATGCGACGACGACTTTTCACACACACACACACACACACACACACACAAGGTTTTATTAATAGCCGCTTCTTTTTCACGAAAAGTACTGGCTATGTCATCATCATCCATCTGAAACCAGTATATACCTATACTCTAGACTTAAATATTCTCTTGTTTTAACTCTCTATATAAAAACATTTATTTTAAAGAGGAAAAATTGCATAATTTAAGAGTGTCACGTGACTTTGCCATACAACCTTCTCTTCTTTTGTATTTTTCTTGCTCTGCGCCATGAATTAAATCCTTTCGAAATTTTACTTAATACACCTGAGAGGCAGGCTTGTCTAAAACTTTTTTTTGTCTATCTATACTTATTATAATAAACTTTTTAAAACTCAAAAATTTTAAGTAGAAAATAATCTCTGAAATCTGTATATAATGAAGTTTTAAGATCATTATAAGCACTTATTGTCATTGTTGGGACTTTTTGATTTATCAATTAATTATTTAATCATTATTATTTAATAATTATTTATTTAATCATTATTATTTAATAATTAATTATTTAATAATCAATTATTTAATAATTATTTATTTAATAATTAATTATTTAATAATTATTATTAAAAAATTATTTATTTAATCATTATTATTTGATAATAATTAAGTCGAATAATTGTTAAGAACAATTATTAGGATTCAACATCAGCACACACAGCTTACCATTATTCAATTAATACCTAACATTATTTTTAAATTGTAAAAAATACGAATCTAGTTTAAAAATGTATAGAGTGGTCTTTGTCGAAAACGAGCTTTTTCATGGTCAAAATTTGGAAAATCGTGAAAGTACGAGTTTTAGGGATATCTAAAATTGATCCCGGGCTACTTTTTCGACAGGCGCTAGTACCGGTTTTACTTAACGTAAATAGATGAAATTGTTATCATTTTAGGCGCAATTTAAAGAGCTTTAATCAATCAATAAATCTCTTTTTGATTTGATAACCCGTTTTAGAGTTATTCAAGAAAAACTGAAAAATTTTGAGGCGCGTAGAAAAAATTTCCACAACACAAATTGGGAAAAACTTAATAGGGTAGTAATATTGGAGTATCAATAAAGATATTCCAGCAATAAAATCTTTACTGGGAATATATTTCCTGTTAAAATCGTAATTTGCCTGGCGGAATAAATGGCGAATATTTTAAAATGCAATAAAACGATTTGCAATGAAAAAAAAATTTCTTTCATTGTTTTGTAAAAACTTAAAACTTACCCTACGCATTTAGATTTGATTTTTAAATTAATCAATATACTTATATGTAAAAACATAAGCGATAAAATATTAAATCTCTTATTCTTATATTATTAAATGAGCAAATCTTGTTCATTTATATATATAGTACCTGGAGGCACCGAGCGATGCTCGGTAACCCCTGACACCCACCCCTCCCGAAACCATACACCTCGCCCCCACCACTGCACCCCACCTCCTGCACCCCCCACATCCATCCCCACCCCCGACCCAGTTTTTTGCATTTCTAGCTTTCTAATGGTCCACATATTATGCGTATATTAGTTTACTCGTACACCAATTTTCCCATATTCGTTCATATCGATAAACATTATAAAAAAATAAATAGGAAAATATTAATTAAAAAAATAATCGTATAGGATCTGAAATAAAAACATAAAATTAAAAAATGTGTGCGTCTCGGAACGCGCGACAGAAGTGATAACTTTCACCAAGCAAGTATTTTTCAGGAAGACAATTCCAAGGATAATTGCCCGAAGGAAAGAGAATTGAATATTTAATTTTAATTAGGAAGAGTGGAGGGGGGAGGCCAAGGAATAATTATTAATATATTTAATGTTTTTGGATTTAAAATCAAATTACGTTGTTGTCTTTCTTTCAAGCTTATATCAATTATTCATATTTCGAAATTTACTGCACCGCAATATATTCTAATGTAAATTCTATTTATTAAATCACACAGCTATATGTAATATATTTCATTTGTTTCCACACTTCTCAATAGAGTCTAATTCAAAATATTCACTTTAGTAAAAGTAAAAAGCAAGGGTTTCTACACAAAGAAGGTCTTTGATCCAGTGGGTAGAGTGTCGGCCTCTGATGCAAGAGGTCTCTGTGTTCTAATATGACATCGGCCGAATCACGGTTTTTTTCATTGAGGATTTTCTATCTCCATTCAATAATTACTTTAATTAAGAAAAATCAACTAAGATGAATTTTGATGAGGTCCATACCTAGACAGATCGTTTTCTCATCTTCAAAACTTGTTAATAGATTTTGTTTCATCAAAATCTGGTAGGGCCGTTTTCAAAATAGAACCAAGATACAAATATATATATAAATAAATAAATATATAAATAAATATACAATTTTTGCTCGTTTAATAAGAGTAGATATCCAATCGGTTGCTCGAAAACGGCTCTAACGATTTGGATGAAATTCACAGGTTTAGGAGGGTTTGTGTTGTCGATTCGATCTATCACGGTCTCATCTTCGGCTAAGTTGTTTTTGATGGGTTTTTTGTTAATTTAAATAATTATTCACAGGTAGGTTGTCTCGATAAAAATGTATATTTACATTTTTATTCAATATCCTTTTAATAAATAATTGGTTTTTTTTAATTTTAAATTCCGCTTTAATAGATCATTACAAATATTATTATATTTATATTTGCCACTTGATTGGGAATAATGGAATTGAAATAACTATCGGAAAAGAGGTTTTTTTTATCTAATTAGATTTTTCCTCTTATTAAAAACAAGGACTAAAGATGAATAAGGACACTCGATGGTGGAGAAGTAATTTCCGAATCGAAGCAAAAAGTACAATGTATACATTAATTAATGTAAAATAATTGGTTTAATAAATTATAAAGAATTGAGAGACGAATAGAGGAGAATGAGAGGAAGGATACCAATCGACTTGATTGGGGAATAATGGAATTGAAATAATTATCGGAAAAGAGGTTTTTTTATCTAATTAGATTTTTCCTCTTATTCAAAACAAGGACTAAAGATGAATAAGGACACTCGATGGTGGAGAAGTAATCTCCGGAATCGAAGCAAAAATACAATGTATACATTTAATTGATAAATCGAATGAGAAAGGAAGAATAATGGAATTGAAATAAAATTATCGGAAAAGAGGTTTTTTTACTTAATTAGTTTTTCCTCTTATTAAAAATAAAGACTAAAAAGATGATCAAGGACACTCGATGGTGGAGAAGTAATCTCCGGAGTCGAAGCTAAAATACAATGTATACATTAATTCATGATATATATATATATATATACCATTTAATTGATTAAAAATCGAGTTTTAAATCTCACAAACGTATTTTTCTATATTAGAATTTGGCAATTTAATTGATGAACTCAAAATTTATTTAATTAAAAAAAAATTTTAATACGGTATTTATTTATATACATGTATACATATATACACATAATCGTGGGCCACTACAAGGTTTGAAATGCAAAAATTGGGCGAGGGTGGAGGTGACGGTGGGGGAGATGTGGGAGGTGCGGTAGTGGAGGGGTACGGGGGAGCAAGGGAAGTGGTTTCGGGGGGGGGGGCTGAAGGAGGTGGGGGGGTCCGGTGGACGAGGGGGTTCGGAGATTAATATTTGGCTTTCAACTGAAGCAAAAGTTACCGAGCATCGTTCGGTGGCCAGGTACTAATTTAATAATTGTAGTTATGTGCAACGATTTGAAACATTTTTCAACCCCTTATAGAATTTATTGATTTTTAACTACGCTTTAGTGGTTCTGATGAAAGCCCAGCCAAAAGCTTTTACGCGTCGTTAAGCCGCCGTTGTTTCGATTTATTTATTATTTATTTTTAAGATTCTCCACAAAACTCTTATTTGAGTGACTAGAGGGTGAATGTCTGTCTGTCCCTATTATCGGAGGAGGCCTGTACGCATTCTGACTTATTAAATTAAAACTTGAAAGTTTGTTCGAGTGGTTTTTGATGATTCCTGGAGAGGGTTCAATCATCAAAGTGAAAAAAGAAACAATAAATGCCAAGGGACAATACTACAATCTCTTTCTCATGTTCTAAATTGTAGGAAAAAGTGAAACTTTTTGTTAAGGTGTTCTCAATTTTGATAAATTAATTAATAACAATGATCTGCATGGAAATCGATCCAGTGGGTAAAATGACCTCCTTAAGGTAGTTGTACAGTCCTAAGACTGGTTTGACGCAACCACCAGTCTCCACTCGACTCTGTCCCCCGCCAGTCTGTTTGACCTCTCTAAATGTCTGGCATCCAATATCCCCAATTATTTGGTTGAAATATTCTAATCTGGTTCTTCCCCTTCCCCTTTTCTTTCCCACCTCCCCCTCCAAGATATCCCTAAGCAGTCCCCATGTCTCAGTGTGTGCCCCATCATCTGACCTCTTCTCTTCCACAAGGTTCTTCTTTCTCCGATTCTTCCAAGAACTTCTTCATTTGTAATTTTATCCATCATCATCATCATCATTGAGTATACAGTCCTAAGACTGGTTTGATGCAACAATCCGTCTCCACTCGACTCTGTCCCCCGCCAGCTGTTTGACCTCTCTAAATGTCTGGCATCCCATATCCCCAATTATTTGGTTGAAATATTCTAATCTGGGTCTTCCCCTTCCCCTTTCTTTCCCACCTCCCCCTCCAAGATATCCCTAAGCAGTCCCCCATGTCTCAGTGTGTGCCCCATCATCTGACCTCTTCTTCTTCAGACTCTTCCACAAGGTTCTTCTTTCTCCGATTCTTCCAAGAACTTCTTCATTTGTAATTTTATCCATCCATTTGATATTCATCATTCTTCTGTAGCACCACATTTCGAAAGCCTCTAATCTCTTTCTCTCCGCTTTTCCAATTGTCCAGGTTTCACACCCGTACATGGCTATGCTCCATACATATGTCTTCAATAGCAACTTCCTGTTTTCTAAGCTGATTGAGGAGGAGCATAGTAGTTTTTGTTTTGAATTAAACCCCATTTTTGCTTGGGCAATTCTTGATTTAATTTCGTTTTCGCTCCTCCCATCCCATGTTATTTTACTTCCTAGGTAGCGGAATTCCTTAACTCCTTCTAGGTTTTCTTGGTTAATTTTGATGCATTCCTGTCTCGTTTGTTCTTTTTTGTACATACTAGGACCTTGGTTTTATTCTTGTTTATTTTCATTTTGATTTCTTCTATTAGGATTTGGTTAATTCCATTCAGGGCGTCCTCTAATTCTTTTATTGCTTCCTAGAAGGGCAATGTCATCGGCAAATCTTAACATAGCGATCTTTTGACCTTGGATTTCGATACCTGTATCAATTTTGTCTTTGAATTCTTTAATCGCTTCTTCTATGTATAAGTTGAAAATCATGGGTGACAGCACACATCCTTGTCTTACACCTTTTTTTATTTTGGCTTCTCTTTGCTCACCTCCAATATTTATAATTGCCGTCTGGTTTTGATATAGATTGTAGATTAGTCTTCTCTCCCTGAATTTTATTCCCGCCTGTTTTAAGATTTTAAACATAATTTCCCAATTGACGTTATCGAATGCTTTTTCTAGGTCTATGAATCCGATGTAGACAGATTCTTCCCTGATAAAAGCCCTTTCTATTATTAGTCTAAGAGAGAGAATTGCTTCTCGGGTGCCTCTGTTTCTTCTAAAGCCGAACTGGTCTTCCCCCAGATTTTCTTCAACTCTTTGTTCTATTCTTCTTTGGATTATTTTGGTTAGGATTTTGGAGACATGTGAGGTTAGGCTAATGGTCCTGAAATTTTCACATTTATCCGCGCCTGTCTTTTTGGGAAGTGTGACTATTTTGTTCTTTTGGAATGGTTTCACCATATGTGTTTTCTTAGGATATTTTTTGAAATTTAGATAGATTATTATTTCCATAGTTTTGCATCGATTGGTGGCAAAATAAAATTGATGAACAATATAGTTCCGGAGATATTAAATTCAAAGAAGAGTTATTCAGACTTTATACTACTTTACACTATACGGGATATCAGAAAATTTACATACATATTTAATTATAATTAATAAACTCCTCTTACCATTGGTATAAAAAACTAAACCGACATTAAACAATAACTAATACATTTTTAAGACAATTTTAATTCATAGTTACAACACAGTTTCTGAGATAATAATGAACAACTTAAAAAAAATGTTACCATCTTTAAATTGTTCCAAGGTATGACATATGTTGTTATTTTTTACGTTGTTGTTTGTGTGATAAGAAATTTTCATTGTATAAAAATTGTGTGATGATGAAATGTTTTAGGCTGATGATGACATAATAGAAAATGTCGAAACGTTCCTGGTAACAATAAAATAAAATAAAGAAAAATAAATGATAAAAATGTGGGGTTTTTTTTTTGTCAAAAAAGAATAAAACCAACACCTATTTAAATGAGAATTTGTATCCTCAAGAAGTTTAGTTATATATTAAAATAAAAAAATTCAAGAAATTTATTAATTATGTTTGAAAATGATTTTTAACTCCATGTTTCAGACGTCTCTAAATACGATTCTCCCCCCCCCCCCAAAAAAAAAATTAAATTGAAAATCCAATACTTCAAAGTATGTGTGTGTGTGTATATACAGTGTGCATAGGAAAGTCCCTTTAACCTGAAAATACTTGCGAACGGAGAGTGCTACAGCCACGCAAGTGAGGTAACGGTATAGTAAAGCGACTATGCCCGACCTAATGCAAACGACACCAGCGCCCCTAGTGGCGAAATGTGGAAGTTAGCCATTGCAAATCGAAAACCAAAAGAGATAGAGCAAAATTTCCAATTAGAAAGTTTTAGAGCATCAATTAATTAGTACGAAACGATATTTGAAAGATAAATTACTGCCTGTATCCAAAAATGTCCGTAATCTATGCGCGACTTTTCGAACATTCTCTACGTTAACTTTTTATCACTATGAGACTTAGAGTTTAGTTTACCTATTTTGTTATTGTGTGTGATGTTCTTGGACAATTCGATATTCGATCGCAACACACTTCTGAGATAAAAAGTAGATCGGGTACCTTATATACATTCACCCCCCCCCCATAAAAAATTCCTGGATCCGCCCTTGTTTACATTTCGGAAATGTAGCAGTGTGCAAATGTAGTTTGTGACTTTGTACTGTACTGTAATGTCCGAAAACTTTAATTTCCAATGCATTTAAAATTTTAGTTTAAAAGGTGTTGGCGCTCGTTTGATACAAACAACATAATCTCATACAATAAAATTACCGATGGCAGACGATAATTTATCTTATCCGTGTAAACCAAATATCGTTTCGTACTAATTAATTGATGCTCTAAAACTTTCAAATTGGAAATTTTGCTCTATCTCTTTTCGTTTTCGATTTGCAATGGTTAACTTCCACATTTCGCCACTAGGTGGCGCTGGTGTCGTTTGCATTAGGTCGGGCATAGTCGCTTTACTATACCGTTACCTCACTTGCGTGGCTATAGCACTCTCAGCTCGCAAGCATTTTCAGGTTAAATGGACTTTCCTATGTAGGTGTGTGTGTCTACTATTTGCTTTTCAAATCGATGCTAAATTATTTATTTGCAAGCATTAACGTAATTGTACCTCTGTACCTGATTCTGATCTCTTTTGCCATTTTGTGAACTCAATTGAAGGGATTTAAAAAAAAATCGCACTATATAAAAAAAGGGCTGAATTATATATTTTTTTCTAATCGAATTTAATGAAGCGTATAAAAGCCCTTCGCTATTAACTCTCTCTCTCCCTTTTTTTTGCCCCCCCCCACCCCCTCCAATGCATTCCCTTCCATGATTATTATTATGTTTTATAACCACTCTCCACTTTATATCCGTGATTTTGTTTAAATAAATAAATAAATATATAAAACTCGGACTAATGCATTTGACCAACAAGTGTCCAATAAAATGAACAAGGTGAACAGAGCTAAGTCCTAAGGCAATTTAATCAAAGGTGACAACTACAGCTTCTTTAAACAACTCACAAGATTACAAAATAAATAAATAAATAAAAAAGTACATTAGAAAAAAAGAAAAAAACTAAAAATAAAAATTTGTTGAATCAATCACTTTATAAACTTTTCGGGAAAAATGTTCAACTATTTTTTTTTTTTTTTTAATTCCAATTGTAAACTGTAAGGGGAGAAATTCTCTCAAAACAAATATTTATTTATACCGGGTGAATTTTTTTATCTTGAGACAGTCTTATAACTCAAAAACAATGCATTATATGAAAAAAAAGTTTCAAATAAAAGTTTATTTATATCAGGGGGGGGGAACTAAACTACGCTATTGTTTGTCGACCAAGAACAAGCTTTCAAGGGTATTTCAATGTCAAGTTCTGTTTTTTAAATGGAACCCTATATTTTTCTATACGTCAACTTAATCTACCAAAAAAAAAAACTGAACAACTTTCACTAGAACTATTTTTTATACGACATTAAATAAATAAAATATTAAATCAATTAGATCTCTGGAAAACAATTGGGAAATTATGTTTAAAATCTTAAAACAGGCGGGAATAAAATTCAGAGAGAGAAGACTAATCTACAATCTATATCAAAACCAGACGGCAATTATAAATATTAGAGGTGAGCAAAGAGAAGCCAAAATAAAAAAAGGTGTAAGACAAGGATGTGTGCTGTCACCCATGATTTTCAACTTATACATAGAATTTTATTTTTAACAATTATTTAACTTAATTATCAAATAATAATGTTTAAATAATTAATTATTAAATAAATAATTATTAAATCGAAAAGTCTCAATAATGAAAATATGTGTTAATAATGATATTACTACTTCACTATACACAGATTTAAAAGATTATATTCGACTTAATAGAACTTAACTTAAAATTCTTGAGCTTAAAAAAATTATTTCTCGTGTCACTTCAGTAGATAGTTATATTGTATTACCATAATAATAATGGATAATTTTTTCGTTGAAGAAAGTATTGAAATGGTCTTAATTTATGCGGTGAATGTTGAAAAAGTGTTTTAGGGCTGCCATTGAAATGGAGAGATTTCTTGATAGTAATACACCCTCGCAAGCTTCATTTTAGTTAAATTTTCCCCTTGATATAAATAAACTTTTTTCATATAATGCACTGTTATTATAAGACTGTTTCAAGATGAAAAAAAAACTCACCCTATATCTTATTATATTAAACGCGCAAATCTTGTATATATATATATATAGTATGCGTGCCTCCGGCACGCCATCTGCACCTTGGCCCTCCGGGCGGGCAGGCCCTGGCGGGCAGCGTCTCGGAGACGGCCAAAAGTTTGTTTGCAATATAATTTTGTTCAACTGTATTTTAATTAAATATACTCGTATTTTTATTAATTAAAAATCAGCTTCAAGAAATAATCTAACTCATTGCGAAAGGAAAATAAAAATTCTGAGTGTGTCAAGCTTACGCACGACGGAAGTGAAACTTCTAGTATTCCTCTCTCTTTTTCATTTCATTCACTTTTTTCTCTCTTACGTTAGTTTGAAGATTATAGGTTAAATAATTCAACGACGAAGCGCAGATTTACTCTTTCAATAACATTGCGCATACATGAATGAATTTTGATTTAGTGTACAGTTCCAAAAATTCTTTTTTAATGTTACATACAGCATTTTCATTTGTTTGAATGTTCAACAATAATTTTAGTGTTGGAATGTACTGTCTGTTTTTCCTCCGTCCAATCAAAGTGGCAGCAATTCCAAGATGATGTCATTTGTGCCAATATGAGCGAAATTAAAAATGTTTCCCTGTTCCACCTGGTGCATCCAAAAAAAGAAACTATCTTCTTTGAGCAGCGACTGCATGCATAATTTTATCATAAAGTAATTCTTGTTCTGGTAACAATTTTGGTTCATTTGCTTGAACATATGCATTTAAACCATCAACATTGTTTCGGTTGATTCACGTTGCTTGTTATCGCGATTAAATAAATCACTTACTGGCACGATCCTAGCTGATGGCATCCCTAATTTCATTAGTTGGTTGATTCGAAATGATCATGCACGCCGTCTTCCAACTTAATCAAAGATTCATTATATAATTCTGGCGAAGAAATTTATATCTGGATCTCCTCGAATTCCATGAATATGTAATGCATTCGTATTGAAGCCTTCTTTTCTCCATAATTTAAGGTTAGTTGGAAAACACGTTGTCATTGAAGCGCTTGGCTAACGAACATGCATCTTTGATGTGGCGATGAACCGAGAGCAGCGATCGTGGCAAGAGTTGCATCCTAATGCAATCTTCTTTCTAACAATCGTAATGCTAGGCACGCGCCATGATTCGTTGTATGTAATGCACTGAGATACTGGGAAATGTATTTATAATAAGAAACATTGATTAAGATTTGGAATGTTTCTTTCCGACAAAGGCTCAGGTTAGCCAACTAATAACAATAAAATAATCACATTTAAAAATATGAATTTTTCTTTTTTACTTAAGAGAGAATGGTGTATTTCTGTGAAACAGTTTAATTATAAAGTTTAGGGAAACCAAAATATATCTATAATATAATCATAATACTTCTTCAAGGCCTTTGAGAACAATGGAATTAACCCACACCCATTGTCTGCCTGGGTACAAAAGAAAAGATAAACCTTTTTTAAAAACCCCAATTGGCATTCTACCTGAGAATAATTAATTTAATTATGTAAAATCGTGTGAAATCAAATCAAACCGATTTGGCCCAAAATTTAGATAAACCATTTGGAGCACTAAACAAACATATGGTGTGATTATGGTTTCGATACGTTCAGTGGTTTAGGCATGGGTCGATCACGCACATACATACTAAGGATTATATATATATATATTATATTATATATATATAAAATTAAATTAACAAATTATGTCTGTATTCAAAATAGATTTTATTATCTTAAAAAAAAAAAAAAGTTTCTGAAATTTTGACCTGACTACCTGACCTTTCAGGGCAGGGATAATGTATTGTTTGCTTGGCCCTTTTAGAGGCTCTATTTCTATAGATCTTATCTGTCAATCAATTAAATATAAAAATAAAAAATAAAATCAAACCGATTTGGCTCAAAATTTAGGTAAACCATCCCCAGCACTAAGCAAACATATGGTGTGAATATGGTTTCGATACGTTCAGTGGTTTAGGCGTGGGTATCGTATAGTAAAGGGGGAAGGGTCAAACAAGCCTGAAGGTCGGTTGGCCCCTCTCTCTGGTAGTTACCTGAATTTGAGAAATAAACCACTTAACTTAATTAGGGAATCTTCAGGATCTAATATAGTTAAATTCAATAAAACATTAATTAATAAATAAAATTATTTAATAAAGAAAATTGTACGCTTTGACATTGGTTAACAGAATAATTAGATAAATTTAATTTGACGATTTCATATGGAGCAAATTGATAAAACAGTAATTTCAAGTTGACACTTAAGATCATGAACAATGGTAATTATTATTATGTCATTACATAAAATCAGTGAATTTAGTTGGTGCTTAACAACTTAAGATTATAAGGATAATTATTATTATATCAACTATGCTTATCTAATTAAGCAACCAATATATATTGACAACCCATTTGGTTCCGAATTATATTATTATTATTTCATTGTGCATACCTAAGTAATTAGACGCCCTATGTATTGCTATCCCTCTTAGTTAGATAAGCAATCCATAGGGCCGAATGGTTAGCAACATGACTATTAATTAGTAGACTACTTATATTGGTTTCCTTAATTAAATAAACATATCTTGTAATCTATGACTATATTAGAAGCTATAATAAAGTATAAATTATTAATAGATTATCACACATACCTTGACGATCGTCACACTCTCGCTCATGCACTCATGCCCGTTCATACGCGCTTCGCCCCCTCTTGGCGATCCACCCCTAACGGCCCAAGACCAGCTCTCTCCCCCCGTGGTCATAATTATCACCTCTCAACCCTTATTCTCTCGGGCCACCCTTCTCTGCCCTTTGTCCCCCCGGGGTCCCAAATACCTCTCCGGGGGGATCAATTATCACCTGGGTAATCAGCCCCCTAATTGTCACCGGGCTAATCAGCACCCCCTTATTATCGCCTGGCTACTTAGCCCCCTAATTATCACCTGGCTAATCAGCCCCCTAATTGTCACCGGGCTAATCAGCACCCCCTTATTATCGCCTGGCTACTTAGCCCCCTAATTATCACCTGGCTAATCAGCCCCCTAATTGTCACAGGGCCAATCAGCCCCCTGCAACCCCTATCTGCCCTTCGCCACCCTCTAGCGCCCCCACACCCTTCCCGCCCGGAGGCTACGACCCAAGTCCGCGGCGTCGGCCCGCTTGCCAACGCCTCGCTGCTACCTCTCCTCTTTCCTTCCTCGCTGGCTGAGCCGCCCGGTTATTTCCCTGGTCAGCGGATCTATATATATCATCTATTCAAACAAATTAGCCCCTGACCAATAACGGAAAATAACCAGGCTAATTGGCCATATATCTAAGGGCTGGTGCACCGCCCGCCCATTTACACTACCCTCCGTTTTCTAAAAGTTGACTTCCCCGTAGGGAATCAACTTTTCTCTGGTGTATATTTCCTCGGGGGCCGGGTGGGGGAAACATTTCATCTTGGCTGCGGCCCTACTTCCGGGGTCTCCTCGTGGTCGTCCTCCAGCTGGAGTTCGGGGTGCTCCTGAGTCGGCCGGGGTGCCACGTAATGTCGCCACCACCCGAGAGCGGCGGCAGTTCCCCCAGGACCAGTAGCTGGGTACCTCCTCCGGCCGGAAATGTAACGTGCTGCAGGCGCTCCCTGCAGGACAGGCGACCGCTCCCTTGCGTAGTCGCTCGATGGGTACTTCCATCCTCATCCATCCTCCCTCGGCTCGGAGTACCTCGAGGTCGTCTACCGCATCCCTTAATTTGCGTGGGTCCCTAGGACGCTGGTGTATTTGGACCAGTCGACCTTGGGGGGAACGAGGACCGTTTAAGCCTCGAATTGGCGCCTGCTAGTGGCAGAACCACGGGGAAGGATCAGAGTGAAATCTGATCTCAGCTGGCCGCCTTCTTCGGCTCGTGACACCGCCCGAATCAGAGCAGCCCCTTGGTGCTGGGCCTCTTCGTCGTGACCCCGGCATTGAGCATCGACGTTCCGGCCTCGGTTAGGTCGAAAAAACCAGTTGGGGCCTGTACCAGCTGTTTAATGGCACGTAGAGTTGTCGAGCCAGGGTGGCCGCCAGCCAGCCCCCACCCGGGCCGAGCGCTTGACTTGTTTAGAGGGGAGCGGAAATAGTGGAAAATATACATTTGAACAGTGCACCAGTCATATAACTTTATAGTTACTATATATTTACTATATATAAAAAATGTTAAGATACTTAAAATCTAGAGTTCCTACTTATGAAATCGCTTTGACATAATTACCCACGTACAAAGAGTACAATTCTATTTATGAAAATAAACAGAATTCCACAAATGATTTACAATCGAGCCTTTCATGACCCTTCAAAATTAATCCTCTAATCGTTCAATGAACTGTCACAAGATCCCTCTACATGGTTATTAAGGCGACCATTTGTCCCGACCTTCGGCTCAGTCCCCGAAACAAAATTTATGTCCCTGTTTATTTTACCCCCGATTCGGCAGTATGATAATAGACACCGGAATGGAAAATTAATTGTACACTATTGGATACGTACAAATAGTAAAATTTCATTTATAAAAATAAACGAAATTGAACGAAAATGAACTATCAGAAACATCATGACTATTCATTGAATTTGTACGCATTTTATACTCGAGCTTTTCATAACTCTTCAAATTAATTTTCCATTCGTTTAAGGGATAGACGCGACCTCAAAATCTCTCCAAATAATTTGACCAGCCCGTGCTGCCCCCAAAACCCCTCGTAACTATCACTTAATTATTTCCCTCTCAGTCCATTGGAAACAGTCTCGGGATTTTTCCCAAAAAAAATAACTCGAAATTCTTCCCTCAAAAACTGTCTCAGAATTTTCATCGAAAATGGCTCGAAGCCTCCTTCAAAAAAAAAGTGACTCAGGATTTTCGATACTCTGTTAACTAAGTAAAATGTCCTAATTAAGGTCCTATCCACCCAATTAAATATCAGTATTTGTGATTCATATTGTTTTCTAACCCCTTATTATAAATTTTCCTAAAAATTTCATTTGCTCATACTTCAATCATAAATTACTGTTAATTTGATCATTTGGTAATTCAAACGCCGTCAACTGCCAGCTGAGCACACACACATTGCCCTGACGCCGGCCCACCCACACTTCCCCGTGCGAGCGTGGCCTCTCTCTCTATCTCACTTGCACTCTCTTGGCCGGAGCGATATTTCTCTCGCTAAAAACCAGCCGGCGCCTGTGTGTCTAGTAGCTATGTCAGCAATTCCCCGATTACACCACGATGATCAAGAAAATAATTATATTTATGCCATGTGGAATTGAATTAACATGACCCTGTAGAAAAAAATTAACAAAATCGACCTGTTCCAGGTGCTAAGGGCGAAAGGGAACAAAACTCTAATTTCGTTGAGACACACAAAAAAAATTAAATTGCAAATTTCCTCCTATCCCACTTCCGTTCCCGAGCATTACTTTAATTCCTTCAACAAAAAAACTTTATCCAAGACCCCAAAGAAAATTTAACTCTAGTAACGTAATTATTAAAAAATACAAATGACAAGCAACAACTCAAGACAAAAAAATTCGGCTAAACCTAAATAAAAGAAATACAATATTAAAAAAAAATTTACCCAACAAAATGACTCAAAAATTCCCCCTTTATTCAATTCTCTTAATTAAAGTAATTATTGATAGATGAAAAATAAAAAAATAATAAAAATTTTGTTTACATTTTTTTAAATTAATCATTTAATTTAATTGTTTTTTGTGCAAATTTTAAAAAAGCCCACTAATAGGTTATAGCAAATATTAATACATTATACATATTAAAATTAGGAATTTTTTGTTTGTTTTTAATTAACTATGCTTATCTAATTAAGCAACCAATATATATTGACAACCCATTTGGTTCCGAATTATATTATTGATTATTTCATTGTGCATACCTAAGTATTAGGACGCCCTATGTATTGCTATCCCTCTTATAGTTAGATAAGCAATCCTGTAGGGCCGAATGGTTAGGTGTCTAGAATCGTAACAAACCGTGTATCAGGTACTATATATTATATCCGGTCGGTTTCTCAGCGGCAGTCCCATCACCTGGGTAATCAGCCCCCTAATTGTCACCGGGCCAATCAGCACCCCTTATTATCGCCCTGGCTATAGCCCCACTATCACCTGGCCAATCAGCCCCCTAATTGTCGCCGGGCTAATCAGCACCCCCTTATTATCGCCTGGCTACTTAGCCCCCTAATTATCACCTGGCTAATCAGCCCCCCTAATTGTCACAGGGCCAATCAGCCCCCTGCAACCCCTATCTGCCCTTCGCCACCCTCTAGCGCCCCCACACCCTTCCCGCCCGGAGGCTACGACCCAAGTCCCCGGCGTCGGCCCGCTTGCCAACGCCTCGCTGCTACCTCTCCTTTTCCTTCCTCGCTGGCTGAGCCGCCCGGTTATTTCCCTGGTCAGCGGATCTATATATATCATCTATTCAAACAAATTAGCCCCTGACCAATAACGGAAAATAACCGGGCTAATTGGCCATATATCTAAGGGCTGGTGCACCGCCCGCCCATTTACATAGATAGATAAATAAAAAAAAAAGTTTCTGAAATTTTGACCTGACTACCTGTATTCCCCTTTCTTTTGTTAAGAGGGGTTTCATTGTTTAAGACCTGACCTTTCAGGGCAGGGATAATGTATTGTTTGCTTGGCCATTTTAGAAGCTCTATTTCTATAGATATTATCTGTCAATCAATTAAATAAAAAAATAAAAAATAAAATCAAACCGATTTGGCTCAAAATTTAGATAAACCATCGCGAGCATTAAGCAAATATATGGTGTGAATATGGTTTCGATACGTTCAGTGGTTTAGGCGTGGGTCGATCGCGTACATACACACAAAGGATTTTATATATATAGATTATTCATTGGATAAAACTTTTGAATTAAAAGAAAGTGTAAGACTGAATAAAAAAAAAAAAAAAAAAGTATATTCTAATAGATTGATATGATTAATTGATAAGAACAAAGATATTGCAACTTAACAGGGATCATTTTTTTCGTTTTTAATGAACTTTTTGAAAAAATTTCATAGAAATATAAAACTTTTTAAAAGAAAAATCCTCAATTTAAAATTCAATTAACTAAATAATGTAACATAGAACATTACCTCATAAAAATGGTTTGTTGTAAATTATTTTTAAAAATTTCATAGAAATAAAACTTTTTAAAAGAAAAATCCTTAATTTAAAATTCAATTAACTAAATAATGCAACATAGAACATTACCTTATAAAAATGGTTTGTTGTAACTTATTTTTAAAAATTTCATAGAAATAAAACTTTTAAAAGAAAAATCCTTAATTTAAAATTCAATTAACTAAATAATGCAATATAGAACATTTCATTAAAAAAATGGTTTGAATGCACTGGGATACTGAGAAATGTATTTATAATAAGAAACATTGATTAAGATTTAGAATGTTTCTTCCCGACAGGCTCAGGTTAGCCAACTAATAACAATAAAATAATCACATTCTTTTCTTAAGAGAGAATGGTGTATGAAACATACCTAGAATTTTATATTTTTAAAATTTTTTAATTTTCTTTACTTATAAATTCAAACTTTATATATTAATTAGTAAATTAAATGTATTTACAGATATATTTATATCGACCGCAGCGCCACCTATTGGGGCCACAATTTCTTGAGTAGCTGACATTCATTCAATAATTTATTTTTAAAGAACATATCCCCCCCCCACCCAAATCATAAATGTGTCAAAGTTCAAAATTTTCTATATAGATTTTATTATCTTAAAAAAAAAAGTTTCTGAGTACCTGAATTCCCCTTTCTTTTGTTAAGAGGGGTTTCATTGTTTAAGACCTGACCTTTCAGGGCAGGGATAATGTATTGTTTGCTTGGCCCTTTTAGAGGCTCTATTTCTATAGATCTTATCTGTCAATCAATTAAATATAAAAATAAAAATAAAATCAAACCGATTTGGCTCAAAATTTAGATAAACCATCCCCAGCACTAAGCAAACATATGGTGTGAATATGGTTTCGATACGTTCAGTGGGTTAGGATGGGTCGATCGCGTTGGACATTCACATCTATCACGGATCTCATCTATCGGCTAAGTTGTATTTGTTGGTAGTTCTATTTTGAAAACGGCTCTACCGATTTTGATGAAACAAATTCTATTATAAAGTTTTGAGGATGAGAAAACGATCTGGCTAGGTCTGGACCTCGATAAATTTACATCTTGATTGATCTTTTCTTAATTAAAGTAATTATTGATAGATGAAAATAATAAAATAATAAAATTTTGTTTACATTTTTTTTAATTATCTTTTATTTATTAATTGTTTTTTTTTTAATTTTAAAACCCACTAATAGGTTATAGCAAATATTAATACATTATACATATTAAAATTAGGAATTTTTTGTTTGTTTTTAATTAACAGGTGTCTAAATCATAACAAACCGTGTATCAGGTACTATATATTATATCCGGTCGGTTTCTCGAAAACGGCTCTAACGATTTAGATAAAATTCATGGGTTAGGAGGGTTTTGTGTTGGACATTCAATCTATCACGGTCTCATCTTCGGCTAAGTTGTTTTTGATGGGTTTTTTGTTAATTGAAATAATTATTCACAGGTGGTTGTCTCGATAAAAATGTATATTTCTTTTATTCAATTTCCTTTTAATAATTAATTGGTTTTTCAATTTTAAATTCCACTAATAGATCATAATAATTATAATTATAAATTAAAAAGTTAGACAATTTAATTGATTAAAAATCGAGTTTTAAATCCCACAAATATATTAGAATTTGCCAATTTAATTGATGAACTCAAAAATTGTTATTTAATTAAAAAAATTAATTATACGGTATTTATTTATATAGCTATACCTATATAGACATAAACTGGGTGAGGGGACGAGGGTAGGTGAGGTGAAGTGGTGGTTGGGGGTAAGTGGTGGCCCTACTAGCAAAATAGCTGTATAATTTTAGGTTATATAACTGTTATGTTGTGTTGATGTTTTATAAGCGTTATTAATAACTGAGGAGCACTTATAAAACAGCAACACAACATAACAGTTATATAACCTAAAATTATACAGCTATTTTACTATTTGAGGGGGTCAGGTATTAATTTATAGCTTTTAACTGAATCAAAAAGTTACCGACCATCGCTCGGTGGCCAGATATGTTAATATGCATCAAGCAGAGGACACACTCATTGATTTCCCCTTATGATTAATCATTAACTCTGCTAATCTCGTCAAACTAAATATTTTCAATTATACCTATTAGTTTTGTTATAGTGACTACTAAATGAGGATTGAATTAATTAGAGGGCGGGCAAGGGGGGGGAATTAATTAACGAAAGCAGCTGGTGCTGGAATATCCAGTCAAAGAGGCAACCAAGCCCTGGATAATCTGGATAATTTTCCTAAATGCGAATGGAATTAATGATCGAGATTTGTAATCCGATCAATATGCAGAATACGTCCAAATACCTACTATGTAGTTAGTTACTTATTCAGACATGTTGCTTATCAAAGCGAACGCATATACACAACACTCTCAAATTCAATAATAATTCTATTTATGCTCTATATCAGAGGTTCCCAACCGGTGGTACGCGGGAACGTTTCAGGTGGTACGCGTGAGTGCGTTTATGTTTTTAAGTGGAAAAAATCATGACATGAAAAAATTGTTTGTTGATGAACAATGGCTGTCAAGATTGGCCAACATTTTTGACAAACTCAACACACTGAACTTGGGACTTCAGGGACCAAACACAACAGCCTTCACAGCCAGTGACAAAACAAACTCCTTCAAGAGAAAGTTAATCCTGTTTTGTTCACAAATACAGGAGGAGAATTTATTTACATTTCCCACTCATCATTTTTTGAAGAAAATGAAATATCTCCAAAACCGGATGTGGTTGCAGATATCATTGTTCATTTGGAAGGCCTTCAAAAAAGCTTTAAGAAGTATTTCTCTGAAGATTATTCAAAAGTAGTCTGGATCAGAAAACCTTTTTCGGGAGCCTCACCAAATGAATTGGAATTAAAAGAAAGTTTTATCGATCTTACAGAAGATACTTCCATCAAAGATTATTTTAAAGAGAAATCTTTAATTAACTTCTGGATCGGATGTAAAACCGAGTACCCTTTGATCTTCCGGCAAGCTCTGCTATTTTTGATGCCATTTGTTACGAGAGTGGATTTTCTGAACTCTTGTGCATAAATAAAAATAATTTTTAAGAAAAAAATAAAAACCGACTTCAAAAAATTAAATGCAACAAATAAAATACACTAAAAGGTATAAAATAATTATTATCTTATTTAGTTACAACTAAACGACGAAATATTAACATGAAATTACTTTTTGAAGTCGGTGCCAAACTAACTATACCTATAAGCGAGCATACCCTCCAAACGTACTAAGTAAGATCCGTCGAGTGCGATTCATAAAAGGTATATGTTTGGCACCAACTTCAAAAAGTAATTTCATGTTAATATTTCGTCGTTTAGTTGTAACTAAATAAGATAATAATTATTTTATACCTTTTAGTGTATTTTATTTGTTGCATTTAATTTTTTGAAGTCGGTTTTTATTTTTTCTTAAAAATTATTTTTATTTTCTCTTTTAGTGATGTTATTAATAGTGATCATATCATCAGAACTTGACCAAATTAATATGACACCATCCCTAAGACATCCCCTTTCGGATAAAAAAAGAACCATCGAAATCGGTTCATAAACAAAGAGGTTAGGTCTAAACAAACCTAATAAAAAAGGTCTAATACCTATGAAAAAAATACGAAAAAAAATGGGACCAATCGGAAGCTAGACTGGACCCAATGCATAAAAAATTTTCAAAATCGGTTGAGAATTGGCGGAGATATGAGGTAACATAGGCACAAAAAAAAAAAAAAAAAAAAATTCAATCGAATAGAGAACCTCCTCCTTTTTTGAAGTCGGTTAAAAATAAACATATAAGAAGAATAAGTGTTGAAGAGGATTTAAGAGTGAAGATAAGTTCCATTACTCCTAATGTTGATATTTTAATCACTGGCAAACAACAACAAGTTTCGCACTAAATACTATAAAAGTATATTTTGTATGATGATTAATTTTTTGCTGAGTTTGTACTAATTTTTTATTTGTATGTTTTTAGACCTATGGGTAATAAATAAAACTGTAAATTAATACCATTTTATTTCTCCTTTATTATAAGCATGTTATAAATAAACAAATATCTAACCATTAAATATGAAGTTTTCTCAGGAATTTAATTCAAAAAGCCTTTGAACACTTTTAGAAGAGTAAATATTATACGTTTATTAAAATATTTAGGTCTGGTGGTACGCCAAAATTTCTCAAAAAGTCAAGTGGTACGCAGGTGGAAAAAGGTTGGGAACCCTTGCTCTATATGAACACAGGACTTTCACTTATCATATCTCCACTTTTTTAGAAGGAAATAACCATTTTTAAACGTAGTAAGGGAAAGGACATGCTGACCACTACATCAGGGAGGCCGACGTTTTTCTATTGAAGCAGACATAGCATCAAAGCTTAATTATAGTACACTCATTAAGGAGTTTAGTAAGGCTAAAAGCAGGAAATTTCTGTTTGTTTAATTGTTTACTGTTAGATATTAATTAATAAAATAAAGGGTGTGTAGTTTCACAGTGAATGAAATAAAACTCAAAGAGGTTTATACAAACTCAATATATTTCGGATTATTAGTCTATCATCAGGAGTTTACAAGTTAAAACTAATAATAATTGAACGAGTGATCACAATTTTTAACATCTAAATCATATGTACCAATATAACAAAAGAAAAACATCAATAAAATTAAAATTAAAAAAATTGTTTTACAAAGATTTTTCTTTTTTTAAATATAAAAATATATAAATATAAATATAAGAAATCTAAGTAAATATGAATATTAATTTAAATAAAAATTACAAGTATAAATATAAAGTCTTTTTAGAATTAAATTAGAAAATAAAATTACAAATTTAAGTCATAGACACAAAATTAATTATAAATATCAATGTACAAATAAGCATAAATCACATATAGAGATAAAGATTAAAATAAAACATAATAGAGATAAATTACAATATACAACAATTTTGTGGTTATCTCAAATATCAGTATGTCATTTATTTTAGAAGGCTGAGGGCGCGTGGTTTGAATTTAGTTTTGATTGTAATTTGGGAAATAGTATATAGTTGAGAAAGAATGAGGTTAAGAGTGTTAAGTTTTTTAATTTTTGTTAATTAATAGATCTATTATTGCAGGACATTAGAAATTCCACAATAATAGATCTATTAATTAACAAAAATTAAAAATTTAACACCTCATTCTTTCTCAACTATATACTATTTCCAAATTACAATCAAAACTAAATTAATTAAAAAGTAAATGAATTATATATTACTTGTCAAAATTGTTCCACTTAACCAAAAATAATATTGACAGTTGAAAGATTTCCAAAAGCTATTATCTATAATTTCTCCTGAAAAGTTAGAATTTCTAATGAAATAATCTAGTTAAATTTAAGAATTGTATTTCAATTACAAAGTTACTTTTAAGTACCTAGGTATATTCTTTGAAAAGTGAAATTAAAAAATGTTATATTAGGGATATATATATATATATAAATTCTTGATTGTTTAAATAAATATTATTTCCATTGTTGTTTGTTGATTCTTTTATCAAACAATGAGGGAATGATGAATTTGGATGATCTCTTCCTTCTCTCGTATTCTCTCTTCTACCAAGAGAAACAAGGATATCCTGAATTGTACGTAGGTACTCCATCTAATCCCTTATCTCTATTTTAATCTCTTTTGAGCCTTTTGCCTAATAGAAGGGAGAATTGGGAAACCTCCCTCTTTTAACTTCCTTGATTACCACGAAAACGGATTCAGGTAAAATTTATTATTATTCATTGCCAAAGGTTCATTAAGAATTGAAATAAGCTGACGTGTTCTGATGTGGCCAGCCACTTGACTTGGCTTTACAACCTGGCCCCTCACTTATATTTATTATTTAATAAAATTATTTATAATCATGTAGGGGGGGGGGGGTTAGTTAGACTCCTAGGACCCACTGATTATGTATACAAAATTTGGTTGAGTTTGGTAAATGGAAAAGATTTTAATTTTTTGACCCCCCCATTTCGGGCGGTTAGTTTTTGCATTTTTAGACTTTTGGGGTCCCACTGATTATGTATGCAAAATTTGGTTGAGTTTGGTAAATGGCAAAGATTTTCATTTTTGAACCCCCCCCCCCATTTCGGGCGGTTAGTTTTTGCATTTTTAGACTTCTGGGGTCCCACTGATTATGTATACAAAATTTGGTTGAGTTTGGTAAATGGCAAAGATTTTCATATTTTGACCCTCCCCCCATTTCGGGCGGTTAGTTTTTGCATTTTTAGACTTCTGGGAGTCCACTGATTATGTATACAAAATTTGGTTGAGTTTGCTCAAACGACCTAGATTTTTAAATTTTAACCCCCCTTGACCCCCCTTAATTTTGGGTCGATATGCACCAAAATCTAATCAGCTCTTAATCTCAATGGACCAAAACTACGTGTGAAATTTGGTTTCGATATTCACACTAGTTTTTGAGCTAGCTCGTCCACAAAAATTTGGAAAAGCACAGACTAACTAACTAACTAACATACATTTTGACAAAACAATTATTATCTCGAAAAATATAATTTTTTCGATGTTCACTTATTAGAGCTTTATTGTAGACCCAAATGCCATGGTTTCGCTCAATTTTTTTAATCGAAATAGTTTCAGCCGTTTTTGAGATATTTTGAAAAAAGAAGGAAAAAACCACTTTTTCATGCACGATTACAATACTTGACCATACCCTGATGGTCAAGTAAAAAATATATTATTGATCAAAAAATTTTTTACTACATATTAAGGTAAATATTAAGTATTTGAATAACAATTTATTTTAATAATTGGAGACATTATTACAAGAATGTCCTGGATAATACCCGAAATCCCTAATAAATAGTTTATTAATACAGAGGTGCTCTCTTTAGCCAAATCAATTAATTTGACTCACCCTCTCTACTCGGTATACTTTATGATGTGAAAGTCGTGTGGTGCGCACACTATTTGATTATTTTTTTGAATCATTAAATTATCTAAAAAGCTTTAAAAATTGTATTTCGATGTTTATTACCTTGTCTATGCTCTATGTAGATGAAGGTTTGAACAGTTTTCCATAATGCAGTAGTCGAGTAGTCAAGAAAAATGCACAAAACCGGACACAGAGAGAGCGAGAAGTCAATAAAGTATTTATTTATTTATGAACACTTGACCCTCTGGCTGCTCGACTTGGAATGAAACGCCAAAACACAAGAGTAAAAAGAGAAAAGAATCCCGTTACTTTTGATTAGATATCGGTGAAGAAAATAATTTTAGATAAAATAAAAATGTAGGTATTTAAGACATGCCCAATTGATTGGAGATTTAAAAAAAAACACCTGTGTGCGGGTCTAATGATTTTCACTAACATTTCCTCATTAATTAAAAATCATCATTTTAGATAAATAAGCTGTTAAATAAATATTTTATAAATAAACAAACTATACCTATAAGCTGAGCGTACCCGCCAAACGTACTAAGTAAGATCCGTCGATGGTGATTCATAAAAGGCTATATGTTTGGCACCGACTTCAAAAAGTAATTTCATGTTAATATTTCGTCGTTTAGTTAGTAACTCAAATAAGATGAATAATTATATTTATACCTTTTAGTGTAGTTTTGATATTTAGTTGCACTTAATTTATTTGAAGTCGGTTTCTATTTTTTTCTAAAAATTATTTTTATTATTCATAAAACCGACGTGATTGACTGGAAGCGTGATTCGCCCCTTCTTCAGGATTTTACTACATTATAATTCTGCTGAAAATGAAATAAGATATAATATTTTTAGGTTAAAAATAATAATGAGAGAGTCTATCGTTCCTTACATACAATAATTTCTATCACTTAAGATTTATTCTCAAGGGATGTGCACATGTCTATCACGAATATTCAAATTTCATTAATAAATACGAAGCAGATTAAACTAAGATTAACGTAACAATATAAAGCTCAATTTCCCTATTGCGTAAGTTACATTGCCCCCCCCCCCACTTGCCCCTTAATAACCCCCACCCACTACGTGAGCTATATGCGAGCATACTCCCAAACGTATAAGTAAGATCCGTCGAGTACGATTCAAAAGACATATGTTTGGCACTATTTCAAAAAATAATTTCTATGTATAATATTTCGTCGTTTAGTTGTAACTAAATAAGATAATAATTATTTGATACCTTTGAGTGTATTATTATATGCAATGCCTTCGAATCTTTGAAGTCGGTCTCGATTTTACTTAAAAATTATTTTTTATTCATAAAACCGACGACTTCTCATGCTATTCCCCCTTCTTCAGGATCCTACAATACATTACAATTCTGTTACCATCGACAGTGAAATCTTTTATTCAACTAATAAGATATAATAATTATTGTTACTGCCACTGAAAGAGGAGACAGAGGGGAATATCAGATTGAATTTCATTCACTGATATTTCAAAATCCTGAAGAAGGAGGGAATATCCTCCGAAACGTCGGTTTTATGAATAAAAAGATAGTGTAAATTATCTTCTTCTTTTTTTTGGACTGCCTCATCGATATCCACTTAATTCAATTACACTGCCCAACAATGAAAATGCTTCGGGCTCAAAAATAGCTGATTCTTATGTATTTCCACCTGCTGAATTCAAAAATCACCATAAAGATTACCGATTAGCTCTTGTTTTGGAGATATAATCGATCAAAACGGTGAAAAAGACCATTTTGACCTATTTTCGAGTTCCGTTAGATATTAAACAACAATATTTGAGATCACAATATTTTGTTGAACTAATAGAAAACAGCTTCCTCTTGGATTTACAAATTACCACTTGTTTGTAGCTCAATTAGAACTCGAGTTATAACTAAAAAACTAAAACTACGTGATTATAAAGGATAATAAACATTAATAAAGTAAAGGGAGTGTAGTTTCAGAGTGAATGAAATAAAACTCAAAGAGGTGTATACAATCTCAATATATTTCGGATTATTAGTCCTTCATCAGGAGTTTACAGGTTAAAAACTAATCTGTAAATTCCGGATGGACTAATAACACTGGGCAACAAAAAGAGGCAAGCTAAAAAACGACGATCTGATGAAGGCACGACCATCTGTGAAGTATTATTCCAGCAATGTAGAACTCTTAGAATGTAACTACAATTTGTAAAAAAATAAAATGCACTTTCAATGTTGTTAGCATATGTAATTAAAATGTATCTTAGGTTAAAAATAAAACAAAATGAGATGAGTCTTCTGTTTTTTAAATAAAATAATTTTTTAATTACTTCTAGAGACTAGCAGTTTCGAAGGCATTGCCTCATCATCAGTCTATCAAGTATCTCAAATTAGTTACAAATTAAGATACATAGAAAATTCTTGAAAAATATATAATGTCTTTTTCTTCATGTTTCTTCTTGGGAGATTAGAATATAACTACCAGTTATATTCTAATCTCCCAACTACCAGTTAGATTCTAATCTCCCAAGAGGAAACATGAAGAAAAAGACATTATATATTTTTCAAAATTTTCAATGTATAAATCTTAATTTGTAACTAATTTGAAATATTTGTGATAGACTGATGATGAAGGCTATGCCTTCGAAACTATAGTCTCTAGAAATAATTAAAAATTATTTTATTTAAAAAACAGAAGACTCTCTCATTTTATTTTATTTTTAACCTAAAATAAAAACAATTCTGTTACCATCGACAGTGAAATCTTTTATTCAACTAATAAAATGTATCTTTTTCTCTTGATCCGCCACCTACTGTATTTCACAGAAACTAGAGCTAAGAAAAAATTTTCATTGTCATATTCGTTTTTCTCAACCCAAAATTGGTAGGAATTGACTCATCAAGTGCTCGAAGTATTTAAAAATTATTTTTTTGTTGCCCAGTGTTATCAGTCCGTCTCCAAAAATTACTCCAATCTTATTGTAACAATGGATTTCAGTAGAGCTTTATACTCTGATTGTCATGATATTTCCTGATTTTTTACAACAGATCAGAGTTTCTAGATATTATCAGTCAAATCGACAAAAAAATGCATTTTTACCTATTTTTAACCGACTTCAAAAAAGGAGGAGGTTCTCTATTCGATTGAATTTTTTTTTTTTTTTTTTTTTTTTTTTATGTTACCTGATATCTCCGCCAATTGTCAACCGATTTTGAAAATTTTTTTTGCATTGGGTCCAGTCTAGCTTCCGATTGGTCCCATTTTTTTTCGATTTTTTTTTCATAGGTATTAGACCTTTTTTATTAGGTGTTTGTTTAGACCTAACCTCTTTTGTTTATGAACCGATTTCGATGGTTCTTTTTTTATCCGAAAGGGGGTGTCTTAGGGATGGTGTCATATTAATTTGGTCAAGTTCTGATGATATAATCACTATTAATAACATCACTAAAAAGAGAAAAATAAAAATTTTTAAGAAAAAATAAAAACCGACTTCAAAAAATTAAATGCAACAAATAAAATACACTAAAAGGTATAAAATAATTATTATCTTATTTAGTTACAACTAAACGACGAAATATTAACATGAAATTATTTTTTGAAGTTGGTGCCAAACATATACCTTTTATGAATCGCACTCGACGGATCTTACTTAGTACGTTTGGCGGGTACGCTCGCTTATAGGTATAGTTTGTTTGGCACCGACTTTAAAAAGTAATTTCGTGTTAATATTTCGTCGTTTAGTTGTAACTAAATAAGATAATAATTATTTTATACCTTTTAGTGTATTTTTATATTTGTTGCATTTAATTTTTTGAAGTCGGTTTTTATTTTTTTCTTAAAAATTTTTCGAGTTCCATTTTAACCGGGTCTTATATATGTGCGCTATTTCAAAAACTGATTACATTTTCAAAATGAAATTTTATATTTAGTCGTTATTTACTGAGATATAAAAGCCCAATTGATTGATATTGTTTGAAATTGGATCACGCCAACTTGATTTTATTAAATTGAACTTGATCGATGATATTAAATTTCACCAAAATTGCGGTTAAGTCTTTTTAAAAAATATTTAGAAAAAAATCTAAAAATTTCTAGGATAAAGTACTATGTTCCGTAGTCTTTAACTCTTTAACTGAGGAGCCTCTGAATGCTATGGATAAAGTAAACAAATAAAAAATAATATATTAGGGATATATATAAATTGTAAATAAACAACAAAAGACAATTAAAGTTTGGAGATTTAAATTAATTGTTAATTAAAAATAATACTATAATACATTTGAGGGTTTTTGTTTGGAAATACAATGTTTCAGGCTCCCTTTTGAAACTTTTTACTAATATGGGGCTCTATTTCTAAGTTGGCTTAGTTATATATACTTTTTAAGTAGGTTTAATTTTGCAGACGGCCTTGGTAAATAAATAAAAACAGGATTTATCTTGTGCTGAGATATTTCAAGGGGTGGCTATATGTGGTAAAATAAAAATAGTTCATATAAACATATAGTATATTCGGAAACGCTTCTTTTACTGGCTATTCACCATTTTTTTCGATATTATTGGTAACCAGTGTTGAACTCATGGAAGAATCGATTTAAAACCAGATTTCAATATTTTGATAGATTTTTTAATTAAACGAATAATTAACAGGTGGTTGAATAAAAATGAATCATGTGGTCGAATCATAATAAAACAAATGGTTGATTAAATAAAGAATAATTATTAAGAAACAAATTACCGAAGGAAGCTCGGTCGTCTGGGTAGGTTTAAATTAAATGATTACACTGCTCGACAAAAATTGAACAAAAATTTCACATAACAATGGATTCCAGTAGAGTTTTCTACGCTGATTCCTCGTCGCAATTTCCCGATTTTCTACAACAGGTCAGAGTTTTAAGATTTTATTGGTCAAAATGACGAAAAAGGCCATTTTGAACTATTTT
Source organism: Forficula auricularia (assembly GCA_024734495.1). NCBI lineage: Eukaryota > Metazoa > Arthropoda > Insecta > Dermaptera > Forficulidae > Forficula > Forficula auricularia. Next base: position 22,045,960 of record JALMQS010000085.1, on the reverse strand, counting down.
CGAGTTAGAATGAGATAAATAAATATTATATTTAATATGGATTTACTATGAGTTAAGGATACTAGGTCACTTATTTCACATTAAAATTAAAAAATTAAAAGATATAATTTTTTTCTTTTTCAATATATATATTTCGATATCAACCCATCTTCAGGAAGTACAGAAAGTAACTAATTCAACTTATTGAATAACAGGTTATATATGTGTTTATTGAACAGAGGTAAAGAATTGAATTTTGAAGTCGGTGCCAAACAAACTATATAAGCAGAGCTTACCCGCCAATTGCGTACTAAGTAAGATCCGTCGAGTTCGATTCATAAAAGGTATATGTTTGGCACCGACTTCAAAAAGTAATTTCATGTTAATATTTCGTCGTTTAGTTGTAAATAAATAAGATAATAATTATTTTATACCTTTTAGTGTATTTTATTTTATTTTAAATTATTATTATTTTATTTGCTTGCATTTAATTTTTTTAAGTCGGTTTTATAATAAATTTTATTTCTCCTGAACTATTAGTGTGTTTTAAAATTAAAAATATCACGATGTCGTCGTCGCTCAAGCTGATTATACTCTTAAAGTATAGAGAGATAGGTACTTTTGAAATTCTAATTATTTTTTTCATTTGACAACCAAGCCAAAAAAATTTGGAAATTGTTTTTATAAACCACAAACATTGTATGTTAGATATATAGTATAATTGTGCCAGGGAAACGTGAATTTGTTGTCGGAGGGTTAATTAAGGGCTTAATATGAATAATTTCCCCGTGTCTTGTGATGTTGGAGGGGTATTAATTAATTAGTTAATTAAATACAGCGCTAAGACACCCTGCTATACCTACCTACCTACCCCTATAACATACACAGATTACTACTGTAAGAGTAATACAAAAAAGAGAAGAAAAAAAAACATTTTAACATTCGTTCCATGGAAATTAATTAATTAATAAATTCTCAAATTAAAGTTACACAAAGGTGAGACACTGACAGATCACAAAACCCCCTAATTCGTGAATTTTATCGAAATTGTTAGAGCCGTTTTCGAGAAAACGATTTTTTATATTGTATACCATCAAAAATTGCTCATTTAATGTTACCCGATCAATTTAATACCTACATATATAGAGTGATTCACGGTCCATGGCACGTTAGACGTTTATGGAAAACGGAACGCATTCATAAAATGTATGGTATATGTTTGGCACCGACTTCAAAAAGTAATTTCATGTTAATATTTCGTCGTTTAGTTGTAACTAAATAAGATAATAATTATTTTATACCTTTTAGTGTATTTTTAACCGACTTCAAAAAAGGAGGAAGTTCTCTATTCGACTGAATTTTTTTTTTTTTTTTTTTTTTTTTTTGTGCCTATGTTACCTCATATCTCCGCCAATTGTCAACCGATTTTGAAAATTTTTTTTGCATTGGGTCCAGTCTAGCTTCCGATTGGTCCCATTTTTTTTCGATTTTTTTCATAGGTATTAGACCTTTTTTTAGTTAGGTTTGTTTAGACCTAACCTCTTTGTTTATGAACCGATTTCGATGGTTCTTTTTTTATCCGAAAGGGAGTGTCTTAGGGATGGTGTCATATTAATTTGGTCAAGTTCTGATGATATGATCACTATTAATAACATCACTAAAAAGAGAAAAATAAATAATTTTTAAGAAAAAATAAAAACCGACTTCAAAAATTAAATGCAACAAATAAAATACACTAAAAGGTATAAAATAATTATTATCTTATTTAATTACAACTAAACGACGAAATATTAACATGAAATTACTTTTTGAAGTCGGTGCCAAACAAACTATACCTATTAGCGAATCGTACCCGCCGGATCTTACTTAAGTACGATCCGTCGAGTACGATTCATAAAAGGTATAGTTTGTTTGGCACCGACTTCAAAAAGTAATTTCATGTTAATATTTCGTCGTTTAGTTGTAACTAAATAAGATAATAATTATTTTATACCTTTTAGTGTATTTTATTTGTTGCATTTAATTTTTTGAAGTCGATTTTTATTTTTTCTTAAAAATTATTTTTATTTTTCTTTTTAGTGATGTTATTAATAGTGATCCTATCATCAGAACTTGACCAAATTAATATGACACCATCCCTAAGACACCCCTTTCGGATAAAAAAAGAACCATCGAAATCGGTTCATAAACAAAGAGGTTAGGTCTAAACAAACCTAATAAAAAAGGTCCAATACCTATGAAAAAAAAACGAAAAAAAATGGGACCAATCGGAAGCTAGACTGGACCCAATGCAAAAAATTTTCAAAATCGGTTGACAATTGACGGAGATATGAGGCAACATAGACACAAAAAAAATTTAGTCGAATAGAGAACCTCCTCCTTTTTTGAAGTCGGTTAAAAATGAAACATAAGAATGGTTATTCCTCCAGTAGGTATTAGATGAAAATCGATAACTATTTTGGATTTTCAGTCGATTCCTACCAATAATCATCAAATTAAACGGATATGATAACATTAGGGTGGAGGAAGATTTGCGCCCTTTCTATCTCGAGGCCACTTTCGGATTTAGCCAAGCTGTCTGTCGAGAGGGAGCGAATAAGGGCTGCCAAACCAGCCAGACAACACAATGCACTCAAGTAGAACAACAACTAATGCAAAATATCGGATATTGACTTTTAAGTAGGTATCGAGTTGGTTGGAAGATATTAGGGTAAATTATAAGTAGAGACCGGATTCCTATGCAATTGCATATTTTGTTTGCCGCCACATACGTCCCAGGGGATCAATTATCTATCCGAATCATGCATCTAGGATACTGTTTGTCAAATTTTATATTGCATATTTGAGTAATATTGCATAAAATTGCATATTTGAAGGATTTTTTTGTCAAGTATTATCAATTTTGTTCCAAATACAGATTTTTTAAAAGTAAATTTTAAGAGAAAAAAAGAAAAAATAAGCTGACGTGTTCTGATGTGGCCATCCACTTGACTTTACCATACAACCTGGCCTCTCACTTATATTTAATATTTAATAAAATTATTTATAATCATGTAGGGGAGAAGGGGTTAGTTTTTACATTTTTAGATTCCTGGGGGCACAGTGATTATGTATACAAAATTAGGTTGAGTTTGCTCAAATGACCTAGATTTTTAGTTTTTAACCCCCCCCTCCACCCCCTTTAATTGTGGGTCAGATATGCACCAAAATATAATCAGCTCTTAATATCTGGATGTGCAGATAGTGTCAGCGCTCCTCGGACTGGGGATTGCCCACAGAAACAAAATCAATAATTATAAGGGCAACTCCAGTCTGGTGAGCAACATTGCGGCAAGGTTTGGGGTGGGCTCGGGTTCTGTGAGAGTTGAAGCCATCACACTCTCGTGGAAGAGAGTGTGTGGCATAAAGCGGTGCCTCCCTTGTCGCCCTGAGAATTTCCCAGAAAACTTTATGCGATATGACCTTCAGGGCGATGAGGTGTTCTTTAATGAATTATTACAGCTTCTACAGGAGAACTTATAGGGAAATCGCCATGCGCTAGAAATTGTATATAAAAAGAAAAAAATGTTTTTTGTAAATATATTATGTTAATATTCCTATAATTATGTAAATACTCCTGTAATTAAATTCACCCGACTATGTAAATATTTCTTGTTAGTGGAGACCCCCACCTGCGTGGCCCAATAAACGAAAAATCAATGGACCAAAACTACGTGTGAAATTTGGTTTCGATATTCACACTAGTTTTTGAGCCATAAAAATTTGATAACGCACAGACTAACGGACGAACGGACAGACTAACAGACATTTTGACAAAACAATTATTATCTCGAAAAATATAATTGTTTCAATGTTCACTTATTAGAGCTTTTTTATAGACTGAAATGCCATGGTTTCGCTCAATTTTTCTAATCAAAATAGTTTCAGCCGTTTTTTAGATATTTTGAAAAAAAGAAGGAAAAAAAACACTTTTTTCATGCACGATTACAATACTTGACCATACCCTGTATAGTAAATTAAAAATTTGAACTTGGACCATTTTCGAAGAAATTATCAGCGAAAAACCGAAATTCGATATTGTTAAGAGGTATACAAGGTGTGGATAGCGGAATATCACAATGATAGATAATTTTATAGATAAAATATATAAAGCGTTTTATTGAGGTTGCACATATTACAATAAATTAGAATAGTACATGAGGAAAAAGCAATATATATAGAAAGTTACATGAACTCGAGTAGAAAATGAAGTGAGTGATAAGTTAAGTTAAGATAGCCAACACCGGAGTGGCGCTGATGTCATATCGGAGGTGCCAATGTTATACAGATATTTTAACAAATATCTTCTAATCCGGTGAACAAAAAAATTTCAAAATTTACTAGGAAGAGTTTTTTGATGCGTACTAAAAAATGTCCAAAAATGAAGGAAATAAAAAATTAAAATTTTTCAAACCGTCCAATTTGGCTTGGAATTCCCCATATATAGTTGAAAAGTTTTTGTTTTGCCGAGAGTAGCAGAGTTGTTGATTCACAAAGAGAAACAAAGAGATTGTCCTCTGCTTGATGCAAACAAACATATACACATATATATCAAGATGATATATCTGTATATATATATTATTTATTTGTTTGAGACTATAGTTTCGAAGACTTGGTCTTCATCATCAGTCTTTCTTCAATTACAAATGTTTTTCATGGAGTCAATATCATATGGATACCGAAAACTTGGTGTTCCTTCGTCACTGGAAAGCCTTTTGTTAGTTGCTGGCTTTCCAGTGACGAGAACACCAAGTTTCAGTATCCATATGACATTGACTCCATGAAAAACATTTATAGTTGAAGAAAGACTGATTGAAGAAGTCTTCGAAAGTATAGTCTCAAACAAATAAATAATATATATATATACAGACATATCATCTTGATATATATGTGTATATGTTTATTTGCATCAAGCAGAAGACAATCTCTTTGTTTCTCTTTGTTCCCCATATATGTTTATTTGTATCAACCAGAGGAGAACCTCATTGATTTCTCTTTATAAAATGTTCATTTTAAAAATGTTAAATCTTCGTATTTTTACGATTATTAATTAATTTATAATTGGAAGCCCTTAAAAAACTTAGTAAATTGGATTGTATCTTGGAAATTGGATTGTAACTTTCTGAGATTTGGCTCGTGATCTCGGCTTCTTTCCTTCTACTCTGTTCTTTTCACGATGGAGGGGCCATCCCATACAGACCTTTAACATTAATATCAACGATATTATTTCTTCTATCTTTTACGTGTCTGATAAAGATAAGCGTGGTTAATGTATCTGAAATAAAAATAGATACTTTATGTTTCACCTTGAATCTATAAACCATAAAAATAAATAAGAAATTGTTGTTTGTTGAAGCTTGAGCAGCTCTGCTTTACCGATCGAATGTAAATGGAAAATATATCCCATTAAAAAATATAGGTAGGGTGTAACTCATTCCCTTAAAAAAATACACCTGAGTCTCTCTGTAATCCACTGTACATCGGTTGGATTACAAAGTAAACAGCGAATAGAGAGAGGGCGAGGCAAATTAATTGATTTGCCTGAAGAGAGCACCACGGTATACAAATAAACAAACTATATAAATATATGTGTACTATAGAATTTTTCATTCAATCAATAACCTTTGGCAATGAATAATAATAAATTTTACCTGAATTTGTTTTCGTGGTAATCAAGGAAGTTAAAAGAGGGAGGTTTCCCAATTCTCCCTTCTATTAGGCAAAAGGCTCAAAAGAGATTAGAATAGAGATAAGGGATTAGATGGAGTACCTACGTACAATTCAGGATATCCTTGTTTCTCTTGGTAGAAGAGAGAATACGAGAGAGGGAATTGATTGATCTTTATTATTAGCCTTCTCGGCTAGTACTGAAATAAAGTACTAATGTTTGTGGGCCGTGTATGTGCCAAAAGCTTATCAGCGCTTCATTTTGTTAAAATAATAGTAGGTTTTCAATTTCAATTCAATCGGTGCAACGGTGTGGAAAAATCGTGGGCCAAAAACGATAACATACATCCGCACGCACTTCCAAAAAAAAATGGCACTTTTTGGCCTCTCGACGAGATCCCAGGTAATTTTTGGCAAAACCGTCACGTGCTAAAATTCAATCTCATTGAATACTTCAATTTGTGACCTTAATTGAGTCCATGGGTTCCGTAGTCTTTACCTGACGACCTTTTGAATTCGCGCTTGCCGCGAGACCGATTACAATACTTTCCCCCATGCTTCGCATTGGATAAAGTAAAAACACTAGTGTGCACGTCAAGTGATTATTACTTAACTTTTCTTAATTAAAAATCATCATTTTAAAGAAATAAGCTGTTAAATAAATATTTTATAAATAAAATCAAGACAAAACGTAAACAACTGGGACTTAAACTCCAAAAATCATACTGGCTAATTGGAAGACGCTCACAAATGACTAAAAGCAACAAAATACTTATCTACAAAACAATACTAAAACCAATATGGACATATGGTATACAACTCTGGGGCTCAGCAGCCGAATCCAACATAGAAATTATTCAAAGATTTCAAAACAAAGTGCTGAGAGCAATCGCTGATGCCCCGAGCTGGGTACCAAACTGCACAATACTAAAAGACATAGAAATCCCCTCAGTCAAAGACGAAATAAGACATCACAGCCACACGTACCTAAACAAACTGACTCACCACCCCAATGAGTATGCTCAAGACATAATATCAACACTACCACCAACAAGATTAAAAACACACAGACCAATCGACCTACCACAGCGCTTCACGTGATCACGCCAAACATTTTCTTTCTTTTTATATTTTTAGTTTATTTCTAATTTATTTTTAATCATAGTTTAAATACAAAATTCACACCTTAATGTAAAGCTCAATGGAGCTCTCATTATTCTACCTCAAATATTGTTAATACTAACCATGTCATTTTTTCATTTATTGTCTGTAAATAAGCTTATTGCCCGCAAGGGCAGATTGCCGATGTATACTATGGAGTCTAATATAAAAAAAAAAAAAAAAAAAATAATAAATAATAATTTAATTAAAAGTACCCGGACGACCGGGCTTCTACGTAGGGTAACACTTCCCATCAATGAAAATTTTTCGAGCTCATAAATAGCTGATTCTTATGTATTTCCAGCTGCTGGAGCCCAATATTCAGAGATTACTTTTTTTTTTTTTTAAAGGGAGAAGATTTTTTCCCCCCTTCCTGGCTTTTGGTCAGAACCATTTAGCCAAATCACATTCTTTAGTATTATTTTATAATTTTAAATATTTACACTAGCCCTTAGTACAAATCTCTGAAGAGCCATCACAACTTTTTCACTGCACTCACACATGGAACAAAAGATAATCACTATTTGTTGGGAATTTTACACTTTCGTTGATTTCACGAGTATAGCGGTGTGTCCACTTTTTGTTCGCTCACATTCCACAAGCAGCACATGATTGAGCCCCTCACTGTGTCAGAAGTTCACACCTACAAGAAAAGTTTACTTCTAATGCAGAGAGAAAACTCCAGTGTTGCCTTATTTCTAGGCGCGTCGACAGAAACCTCCCAAACACATCATTCAGACTCAAACTCACTAGAATTCAGGGATAAAATTTCAATGCTAGGCGTAACTCTAGGGTCTGACCTTTCATGGAATGACCATATCTCAACCACTGCTAAAGCTGCAGCGCGCAAGCTTGGTCTCCTATTTAGGTCTAGACGCTGTTATACTCCCAGTCAACTTCTTATGCTGTATAAGGCTCAAATTCGTCCCTGTCTCGAATATGGGTCTCATCTGTGAAGGGGTGCATCCAAGCATTCTCTTGCTACACTGGATGCAATTCAGAAGCGAGCAATTAAACTAATAGGAGACCCGGCTCTAACCAACTCACTCGACTCCCTGGCTCACCGAAGAACCGTTTCTGCCCTTTCCCTGTACTACAGATACTATCACGGTGTCTGTTCAGTCGAGCTGAAATCAATTATCCCCCCTAATGCCCTCTTTACGAGAAACACGCGGTTTCTAACGCTCAGCACCCCTTCGCTGTCAAATTGGATAAAAGTCGAACAAGCGCTTTCGCCAACTCTTTTATTCCTATGACCTCCAGGAGACTGGAACTCGCTCCCTGCCACCATCTTTCCCGCGACTTATAACCTTAAGCTATTTAAGACCCGTATCCACAGATACCTTCGGCCTCCGCCCAACCCATAAAATTCTTTCTTCTTCTTTTCACGATGGAGGGGCCAACCGAGGCCTTTAGGGGTTGCACCTTTTTGGTGTAACTCCTTCTCTCATCATTATCATTAAAAAAAAAGAATTTTCAAGAATTTTTAATAGATAAACCATTTATAAACACTTGACATTGAATTTAGAATCTGATTTGAACTCGAAATTAGTCTATCTATTTATTTGAATTAGAAATTACTCTATTTGTTTAAGTAATGAACAAACATTTTAATTTTTCAAAAATTAAATTCTACAAGTCATATTAAGTTTTGGAAGAATCTTAGGAGAAACTAATGTGAAAGTTGTGTGAAAATTTTTGATCAATAATACTTTTTTCAATGAATAATGAACCTTTGGCAATGAATAATAAATTTTAAAAGTTGAATCCGTTTGCGTAATCAAGGAAGTTAAAAGATGGAGGATTTCGAGATCCTCCCCTTCTGTCAGGCAAAGAGGCTTAAAGTAGATTAGAATAGAGATAAGGGATTGGATGGAGTACCGAGTACGTACAAGTCAGGATATCCTTCTCTTCTTATAAAAGAGAATGGGGAGAGAATGCAAATTCATCATTCCCTCATTGTTTGATAAAAGATTCAACAAACAATGGAAATTACAATAATTAAACAATCAACAATATATATATATATAAATTTACTACAATTCCCATCCGTCTGATTCTTTGGGGAATCGAAACAGATGAATTTTCTTCAGATATTCAATAATAAATTTTATTTAGAATGTTTATATGTTAACGTTAGACGAATGCGAAAGTTAAAGCTTTTATCCAGTCACTGCCCTATTTTGGTGCAATCGGGACGAGACTCGTTTTGATAGTGAACCAAGAGTTGAAAAAAAGATACAGGACCCAGCCGGGCATGACCCGACATCTCCTGCATTAAGCCCGCAGATGCCTTTTCCATTTAGGCGATGGATCCCTTGACTAGATCCTATAATCAAAGCGCGCCTGAGCTAAAGAGTTGTATATATATAAAATTTGATTATAGGATCTAGTCGGGGGATCCATCTGCCTAAATAGGCATCTGCGGGCTTAACACAAGGAGATGTCGCATCATACTCGGCTGGGTCACCAATCTTTTCAACTCTTGGTTCAATAATCAAAACGAGTCCAGTCCGATTGCGCCAAATTAGAGACGTTGTATTTAGGATAAAGTTTCAGCTTCCGCTTTCATCTAATGTTAACATATAAACTTTCTAAATAAAATTTATTATTGAATATCTGAACAAGAAGTCATCTGTTTCGATTCTAAGCGGAACAGATGGGAAATTGTAGTATATAAATTTATAAAATTTCCATACTATTAAGGAAAATAGGAGAAAGCGCGCCTGAGCTAAAGAGTTGAATATATATAAAAATTTGATTATAGGATCTAGTCAGGGGATCCATCGCCTAAATGGAAGAGGCATCTGCGGACTTAACGCAGAAGATGTCGAATCATACCCGGCTGCAGGTCCTGTATCTCTTTTCAACACTTGGTTCACTATCAAAACGAGTCTAGTCCCAATTGCACCAAAATAGGGCAGTGACCGGATAAGAAGTTTTAACTTTCGTTTTTCATTTAAATGTTAACATATATATATAAATATATATATATATATCCCTAATATAACATTTTTTAATTTCACTTTTCAAATAATATATTTAAGTATTTAAAAGTAACATTGTAATTAAAATACAATTCTAAAATTTAACAAGATTACTTTTCAATCAATTTTTTCAATTATTAATAAAAGGTTCTAAGATTGCTATTTATTTATATATATATATATATGTACAAAAACAATCAATAAATAATTTTTTTTTTTTGGCTTTTCGGCCTTTCTAGCCATAAGCCATTTACGATACTATTTATTTTATTCAAATTTGTCCCTGCCGGGGTCAGATTTTAGCCGGATGCCACGAGTCGGATTGGAACCCGGAGTCCACTTGGTTAGCAGGAGGTACGCTGCCGCCCTAGCCTACCCTACCCCCATAAATAATAATTATTTCAAACTGTTTTTTTTCTATGTATTGTTGGTGTAAATAAACAAACTTTTATTTGTAGCGCCTGTAACTGCAACCCATCACTCCGACCTTCCCATTTGAATGCATACCCTACAGACTTACAGGTGGCGCTGTAGGGTGTTTCTTGACATGGGGTTAGAATTTGTATGTGAGACACAGTATTCGGCAGCTTAGCTGTCAGCAAACAGTTTGAGTTAAATATTTGAAACTTGGCAGAGGGGTGAATTTTATTAGTATTACAAGGTTCCGTATCAAATTTTACCTCACTAGTTGCAATCTCTCAAACAAACATTAAATAGATTAATATAATATATATACACTAACTGCAACGCCCACCTTCGGCGGGCCTCTTTATAAACCCCTTGGCCCCCTTGTCACTTGAACACTCCCCAGTTCCATCTACAACCACTCCCCTGGTGCCCTGGCAGGCGGCGTCTCGGTCCAAAAATTTTATTCCTCTTAAAAAACCACACTCCAAATATATACCCGTAAACTACCGAAAATACATCGTCTCTTAAAAGTTTCGCCTCTTTAATTTTTGAGTGGCGGGGAGGGGGGGGAGGAATAATTATGAATATATTTAATGTTTCTTAATTTAAAATGAATTGGAGTCTTTCATTTCAAAATTCGAATATATATATTTCAAATTTGCCTGGTTAATGAAAATCGATTGGAGCCATCAGTTTAAAATCCGAGCTGACAATTATATTTCAAATTTGCCTCGTTAATTAATATATATTTAATGTTTCTTAATTTAAAATCTATTGGTGTTTTTTCATTTTTATTCGAGTTCAAATGAATACAATATTATCTCGACACAAAGTCTAAATCAAAAATATATAGTTTTAGTAACAGAAATCAAGATATAATTATTAATGTTTCAATGGTGTAATGGCTAGAGCTAATGCCCTTAGTTCAAGAGTTCGTCGGTTCGATTCTAGGCAAGACGGTAATTTTTTTAGAGAAATTTCTCTAAGCGTTGTTACAAATTAATCTAGACAAATATATATAGTATATATTAATTCATGCGACAGCATTACTATCTATTGATAAATGAATCAAGTTCCACCTAGGGACTGATCATTCTATCTACTCTTATTAAACGAGCAAAAATTGTTTATATATTTATTTGTTTGTATCTTAGTACTATTTTGAAAACGGCTCTACCGATTTTGATGAAACAAATTCTATTAACAAGTTTTGAGGATGAGAAAGCGATCTGGCTAGGTCTGGACCTCGACAAATTTCATCTTAATTGATCTTTTCTTAATTAAAGTAATTATTTATAAATGAAAATCTCAATAATTTTTTTTTTTTCAATTATCTTTTATTTATTAATTGGTTTTTTTAATTTTAAAGCCCACAAATAGGTTATAGCAAATATTAATATATTAGGATTAGGAATTTTTGACGTGACAACGTCTTATAATTCAATGGAGCCGGCTGCTGCGCACGAAAAAACATGACTCATGCGGCGTTACCTCGCTCTGAAGGCGTTCCATTTAAGGCTTGAAGTGCAAGCGAGAGCGCGGAACGAGCGACAAAGATTGAGGCGGGCTTTTTAAAAGCTACAGTTACAAAAATTTTAATGATGTTTCCAAATTTTAAATTTAAGATTTATGAACAATAATTTAACACAGTTTTCTTATAATAAATTATTCAAAATTATTATTTTTTACAACAAATTACAATTAAATTTGCAAAAATAATTAAGTAACTAATTGAACAACAACTTTTATTCAGTTTACTTGCTGAAAGAAATAATGTCAATACAAAATTTATTATTATATAATAATTTTTTTTTTTTGGCTTTTCGGCCTTTCTAGCCATAAGCCATTTACGATACTATTTATTATTTTTAAATTTGTCCCTACCCCGGGGTCAGATTTTAGCCGGATGACTCGAGTCGGATTCGAACCAGGGTCCACTTGAGTTAGCAGGAAGACACGCTACCGCCTAGCCTATCTGACCCCCATTATAAAATAATAAAATCAAAAATTAAATTTTAACAGTCGAGTAGAAATTTAAACAATAAATTTTATTCAAGTATTTTGTAAATTTAAAATGATTTTCTGAACGAAGAATTTTATGAAAAAAATCGGTTGTCTGTAAAGTCGGTTTTACTGACGATAGTTGAACGTGACAACGTCATAAGAAAATACCATTCCATCAGTATTTTCTTATGACGTGTCCTCAACTATCGTCAGTAAACCGACTTTACAGACAACTTTTTTGTTTGTTTTTAATTAACAGGTGTCTAAATCATAACAAAACAGGTGTGTTTACAAATAAAGTGATTGAAGTGGATTTTTTTATATAACTTGAAACAAATCTTATTTAATTTTATGTTTTTATTTCAGATCCTATACGATTATTTTTTCGCATTATTACTATTTATTTTTTTATAATGTTTATCAATATGAACGAATGTGGGCAAATTGGTGTGCGAGTAAACAAATAGATACATAATATGTAGATCACTAGAAAGATAGAAATGCAAAAACTGGGTGCGGAATGGGGGGGTCCCGGGGGCGTGTACTATATATATTTGTATTTTTTTTTTAATTTGGTTACAGTGCATCGCTGGGTGGCTCCAGGTACTTTTATTAATATAGATAAAATCGCTTTTACACTTCCCTTCTGCCATGTTTCAATTTTCTCGCTCTAAACCTCCATTTCCATAAAATGTCAAATTTACAAAAAGTAGAATACAAAAACTTGTAAAAATGTTATCTTTTAATTCAATCGCCTACTTGTCATTCATATTTGTGTTAATTTATCTGAATTCTAGTAGTAATTAATAACAAAAGCAGCCGTAATAGTAGTAGTAGTATTAGAATTAGTAATAATTGGAGAATGGATATCACGAATTGAGGTGCTTTCTAAGTGGGGTGGCAAGGGGTGGGGTGGGGGTCAGGAACCCATCCATCCATCCATACTAACAGGTTAATCCATAATTAATCTCTTGATATACATGATTCATTCACTTTAACTCTCCACACAGAATCCATTCAAAGTGATTAGCATCCATGTCAACCACCTCCCCACCCCTCCCGTCCTCTAGTCCAAAGGGGGGGTGGGTTTCAAGACCACGAAATATTCACATTCTACTTCACAAAAAGAAGAATATTTATTTTCTTATACTATTAAATGACCGAGTGTAAACCTGCTAACTTACAATAAGGACATTTTACAGGAGAGAGAAATAAGCTGACGTGTTCTGATGTGGCCATCCATTTGACTTTACCATACAACCTGGCCCCTAAATTATATTTAATAACATGTAGGGGAGGGGGTAAGTTTTTGTATTTTAAGAGTCCTGGGGGTCCACTGATTATGTATACAAAATTTGGTTGAGTTTGGTACAAGAGCCTATTTTTTTAATTTTTAACCCTCCTCCTCACCCCTTAATTTTGGCTCGATATGCACCAAGATCTAATCAGCTCTTAAATCATATTGGACCAAATCAACGTGTGAAATTTTTTGACCCCCCTCCCCCATTTTGGGCGGTTAGTTTTTGAATTTTTAGACTTCTTGGGTTCCACTGATTATGTATACAAAATTTTGTTGAGTTTGCTCAAATGGCCTAGATTTTTAATTTTTGAACCCCCCATCCCATTTTGGGCGGTTAGTTTTTGAATTTTTAGACTTCTGGAGGTCCACTGATTATGTATACAAAATTTGTTTGAGTTTGCTCAAATGGCCTAGATTTTTAATTTTTGAACGCCCTCCCAATTTTGGGCGGTTAGTTTTTGCATTTTTAGACTTCTGGAGGTCCAACTGATTATGGATCAAAACTACGTGTGAAATTTGGTTTTGATATTCAAATTAGATTTTGAGTTAGCTCGTCCACAAAAATTTGATAACGCACAGACTAACGGAAAGACAACCAGACTGACTAAATAACTAACAGACATTTTGACAAAACAATTATTATCTGGAAAAATATAATTTTTTCGATGTTCACTTATTAGAGCTTTTTTGTAGACCGAAATGCCATGGTTTTGCTCAATTTTTCTAATCAAAATAGTTTCAGCCGTTTTTGAGATATTTCGAAAAAAAAGAAGGAAAAAACACTTTTTTCATGCACGATTACAATACTTGACCATACCCTGTATGGTAAAGTAAAAATACTATTTCAAAAATCAATATTTTAATTATATTAAACAAAAAATCAAATAATTCTCTGTACCGAATTTCAATCGATATAAAATTTCTTAATACCTACAGTCGATTCCACTTGATAGGGGACATGACGGTGCCTAAATTAACGGGCTACGTCACTTTGATTCCGTGGTGAATTTTAAATTTATAATTAAAAATTTCCTAATTTTAATAAATTTTATTTGTCATTAACTATTAGTAAGTTTTAAAATTAAAAAAATCACATCGATGTCATCGCGAAAGCTGATTATTATTAAGTATAGATATCGTCGTCTTAGAGTGTAAACCTGCTAACACCATTTTTATTTTACCATACAGGGTATGGTCAAGTATTGTAATCGTGCATGAAAAAAAGTGGTTTTTTGTCCTTCTTTTTCAAAATATCTCAAAAACGGCTCAAACTATTTTGATTAGAAAAATTGAGTGAAAGCATGGCATTTCGGTTTACAAAAAAGCTCTAAAAAATTATATTTTTCGAGATAATAATTGTTTTGTCAAAATGTCTGTTACGTCTGGTTGTCCGTTAGTCTGTGTGTTATCAAATTTTTCTGGACGAGCTAACTCAATAACTAGTGTGAATATCAAAAGTAAATGTGAAATTTGGTCCATTGATATTAAGAGCTGATTAGATTTTGGTTGAAATTGAACCTAAAATTAAGGGGCTAGGGGGAGTGGTAAAAATTAAAATTATAATATTTTCAATCTAAATTACAATACTTGACCAAACCCTATATGGTAAAGAAAATGAAATATAACCTAAAATGAACCTATACTAAAAAAAAGATATATTATTATTTTCGGGGGCCAAAATTGAGGTGGGGGAGTTCAAAAAATTAGAACTATCAATCTATGTCTTAGAGTCTTTAATGGAAGAAAAATTTCGAACCTTATGAAAATGAATCACTATATTAAATTGAGAAGAAGGGGGGGGGGGGGGGGGGTTCAAAAATATTTTCAAACAACAATCGAAGAAAGCTAATATTTCTAATAGAATACTCTAATAATTAAAAGGAGATATTATTCATTGCTAATGGGTCCAAAATTAAGAAGGGAGGGAGGTGTCTTTCATATATAATTGTTGCAAAAATTGTTTATATATTTGTATCTTAGTTCTATTTTGAAAACGGCTCTACCGATTTTGATAAAACAAAATCTATTAACAAATTTTGAGGATGAGAAAATGATCTGGCTAGGTCTGGACCTCGACAAATTTAATCTTAATTGATCTTTTCTTAATTAAAGTAATTATTGATAGATGAAAATTTCATTAAAAAAGTTTGTTTACATTTTTCAATTATCTTTTATTTTTAATTGGTTTTTTAATTTTAAAACCCACTAATAGGTTATAGCAAATATTAATATATATATATATATATATAAAATTAGAGAAGGGGATTTGGGTTTGTGATTGGATGGAGCGATTGGGGGGATATGATGGATTGGAGAATAATGAAACCAATCGACTTGATTGGGGAATAATGGAATTGAAATAATTATCGGAAAAGAGGTTTTTTTATCTAATTAGATTTTTCCTCTTATTAAAAACAAGGACTAAAGATGAATAAGGACACTCGATGGTGGAGAAGTAATCTCCGGAATCGAAGCAAAAAATACAATGTATACATTAATTAATGTAAAATAATTGGTTTAATAAAATTTATAAAAAAAAATAGAGAAGGGGATTCGAGGATGGAAAGGAATATGGAATTAGAATAATTATCGGAAAAGAGGTTTTTTTCTTTAATTAGTTTTTCCTCTTATTAAAAACAAGGACTAAAAAGATGATCAAGGACAGTCGATGGTGGAGAAGTAATCTCCGGAGTCGAAGCTCAAATTCAATGTATACATTAATTCATGTAAAATAATTTATAAAATTTATTAAAAAAAAAAAAAATATTAAAATTAGAAATTTTTTGTTTGTTTTAAATTAACAGGGGGTGGATGTGGTGCAGTGGTGTGTGCGAGGTGTGTGGTTTCGGGGGGGGGAGGAGGGGTCAGGGGTTACCGTGCATCGCTCGGTGGCTCCAGGTACTTAAATATAAGAGAGGTGTATGATAAAGTCATGTGGATGGTCAGTTTATTTGATATTGGACTTATACAATAAGAATGTTATATATAAAATATAGGGTTAGAAATGAAGGGTTGTTTACCTTTGGGTGGTAGGAGAGTGTGTGTGTTGGATGCTGCCTCGAGCATTTCTCGACACCAAATAAAGCAAAAAGAATAGATAGAAGGAATGGAAAGAAAGAATCCCGTTGAGAGATAACATTATCTACCTAGCCTCTGGCAAAATTCTCTGAAATATTTCTACACGAAATCCATTAAACGAAATAATCAAATGCACTTTTTATGATATTTACTGTGTTCTTTAATGATGAAGATTAATTATTTATTTGAAAGAGCGTGTCCTCTGCTTAATAAAACATATCTATATATATAAAATTCTTTGCCCGATACTCACTCACTCACTCACTGACTCACTCACTCACTCACTCATCATCAAAACAGCCAGAACCACTGGACATAGAGACATGAAATTTGGAGAGGATATTACATCTATGACATAGGGGCTCACTAAGAAAGGATTTTTCGAAATTCGACCCTTAAGGGGGTTAAAGGGGGCAAAGTGTGTTTTCACTGATTATGCGATATCTCTTAAGGACGATAAAATATCTACTTGCTTTTTACTTATAAAAATACTAAATTAAAATATCTAAAAACTAATTTCAGGATTTTTTGAAATTCGACCCTAAAGGGGTCAAAAGGGGCAAAATATCTTTGCAATGTGTTTACAATGCATTTTCAATTAAAAACGATAAGATATCTACTGGATTTTTACTTAATAAAATTCTAAATACAAATATCTAAAAACCAATTTCAGGATTTTTGAAATTCAACTCCCAACTATCCAATATGTGAGTGGGGGCAAAAATTAAATCTCTCCCCCATTTTGATCAAATTTTGTAGAATTATTCTTTATTACTTTAAAAAACAATTCCTGTAAAAATCAACTATCAAAATTGACTGTATGGGGGCGAAAGGGGAGGGGCAAAACATGGAAATTTTTAGCTTTTTTATACATTTACTCTTTAGAAAATTGAGAGTTATTTATTTGCAAATATTTAAAAAAATAATTTCAACCTCCCAAAATCTTAGTGGGGGCAAAAAATTAATACTCTCTCTGATATAGATCAAATTTTGTAATGTTAGTTTTTAAGAATAGATAAAATGTGTGCTGTAAAAATCAATAGCCGAAATGAGTGCGTGGGGGCGAAAGAGCGGCCAAAATATTAGAAATTTATATTGCAGACCTAATAATCACATGCCGAGACGCTGCCCGCCAGGGCCACCTGCCCGGAAAGCCGAGCTGTAGAGGGCGTGCCGAAGACAGCTCGTTTAATATATATTGGAGCGGGAGGTGAATTTTTAACTAGGGGAAGATCTCCTAAAAAGTACTCTTCATTTTTAACCGACTTCAAAAAAAGAGGAGGTTCTCAATTCGACTGAATTTTTTTCTTTTTGTGTCTATGTTACCTAATATCTTCCCCAATTGTGAACCGATTTTAAAAAAAAAAATTGCATTGGGTTCAGTCTAGCTTCCGATTAATCCCGTTTTTTTTTTCATTGTTATTAGAGCTTTTTTGTTAGGTTTGTTCAGGCCTAACTTCTTTTATTATTAACCGATTTCGATGATTCTTTTTTTATTCGAAAGGGCGTATCTTAGGAATGGTGCCATATTAATTTGGTCAAGTTCTGATGATATGATCACTATTAATAACATCACTAAAAAGAGAAAAATAAAAATAATTTTTAAGAAAAAATAATACCGACTTCAAAAAATTAAATGCAACAAATAAAATACACTAAAAGGTATAAAATAATTATTATCTTATTTAGTTACAACTAAACGACGAAATATTAACATGAAATCACTTTTTGAAGTCGGTGCCAAACAAACTATACCTATAAGCGAGCGTACCCACCAAACGTACTAAGTAAGATCCGTCGAGTGTGATTCATAAAATGTATATGTTTGGTACCGACTTCAAAAAGTAATTTTATGTTAATATTTCGTCGTTTAGTTGTAACTAAATTAGTAAGTGTATTATATTTGTTGCATTTAATTTTTTTGAAGTCGGTTATTTTTTCTTAAAAATTATTTTTTACTTTACCATACAGGGTATGTACAAGTATTGTAATCATGCTTGAAAAGTGTTGTTTTTTTGCTTCTTTTTTTCGAAATATCTCAAAAACGTCTGAAACTATTTTGATTAAAAAAATTGAGCGAAACCAAGGCATTTTGCTCTACAAAAAAGCTCTAGTAAGTGAACATCGAAAAAATTACATTTTTCGAGATAATAATTGTTTTGTCAAAATGTCTGTTAGTTAGTCTGTGCGTTATCAAATTTAGATCGAAAGCTAGATCAAAAACTAGTGTGAATATCGAAACCAAATTTCACACGTAGTTTTGGTCCATTGAGATTAATAGCTGATTAGATTTTGGTGCATATCGACCCAAAATTAAAGGGAGTGGAGGAAGGGGGTTAAAATTAAAAATCTAGGCTCTAGTACCAAACTCATCCAAATTTTGTATACATAATCAGTGGGCCCCCAGAAGTCTAAAAATGCAAAAACTAACCCCCTCCCCTACATGATTATAAATAATGTTATTAAATATTATATATAAGTGAGGGGCCAGGTTGTATGGTAAAGTCAATTGGATGGCCACATCAGAACACGTCAGCTTATTTTTTTAATCAATTAATAAAAATGATGATTAAATTATAAGAAAAGGAAATGAGAGAATAAAAAATGGGTAGAGGGGTAGAAGGGGGTTCAAAAGGGAGAAATTATGAATAATTGAAAAGACAGTGAGTGATGGTGGGAGGGGGGGTCAGAGGGGATTATATTCCAAGTAGTTTCACATTATTCATCCGCTTAGATGGAAAGTTTAATAAATAATAAAACAAGAGATAAGGGGGTAGTAAATAATTAAATGAATTTAACGAAACGTTATGAGAGAGTTTATACTTTATTTATAAAATTATAAGTTTTGTCTTTATAGAAGGAATTCAAATTTGTATTTTTTATTGTTCTTAATGAAAAATATTCTAAAAGACAGACACATCCTGTTTTATATTTATTTAATTTTATTTGCAGGTTAAATATTTTTGTTTTTTTATTTAATTATAATTAATTTTAAAACTTTAATTGTCAATCTTGTTTATTTATTTACAATTTATGTATATCCCAAATATTGATTTTTTTTTTAATTGATAAACCAGACGGCAATAATAAATATTGGAGATGAGGAAAGAGAAGCCAAAATAAAAAAAAAAGGTGTAAGACAAGGATGTGTGCTGTCACCCATGATTTTCAACTTATACATAGAAAAAGCGATTAAAGAATTCAAAGACAAAATTGATACAGGTATCGAAATCCAAGGTCAAAAGATTGCTATGTTAAGATTTGCCGATGACATTGCCCTTCTAGGAAGCAATAAAAAAGAATTAGAGGACGCCCTGAATGGAATTAACCAAATCCTAATAGAAGAAATCAAAATGAAAATAAACAAGAATAAAACCAAGGTCCAGTATGCAAAAGAACAAACGAGACAGGAATGCATCAAAATTAACCAAGAAAACCTAGAAGGAGTTAAGGAATTCCGCTACCTAGGAAGTAAAATAACATGGGATGGGAGGAGCAAAAACGAAATTAAATCAAGAATTGCCCAAGCAAAAATGGGGTTTAATTCAAAACAAAAACTACTATGCTCCTCCTCAATCAGCTTAGCAAACAGGAAGTTGCTATTGAAGACATATGTATGGAGCATAGCCATGTACGGGTGTGAAACCTGGACAATTGGAAAAGCGGAGAGAAAGAGATTAGAGGCTTTCGAAATGTGGTGCTACAGAAGAATGATGAATATCAAATGGATGGATAAAATTACAAATGAAGAAGTTCTTGGAAGAATCGGAGAAAGAAGAACCCTGTGGAAGAGTCTGAAGAAGAGAAGAGGTCAGATGATGGGGCACACACTGAGACATGGGGGACTGCTTAGGGATATCTTGGAGGGAGGTGGGAAAGAAAAGGGGAAGGGAAGACCCAGATTAGAATATTTCAACCAAATAATTGGGGATATGGGATGCCAGACATTTAGAGAGGTCAAACAGCTGGCGGGGGCCAGAGTCGAGTGGAGACGGATTGTTGCATCAAACCAGTCTTAGGACTGTATACTCAATGATGATGGATTGATAAAATTAATATGGAGGAATATACTAGATTTAGAATATTATTATTATTATTAGTTGATATACCTTGGAAATTTTAGGGGTTGTTAAACTACCAAAATCCTGCAAAAAAATTCTAAATAAAAACCGACACATTGATTTTCGAAAGTTGTCGTTTATTCAATTGAACATCCATTTTATGTAATCGAATAAAATTGATTATGTCGCACTTTGAGTACGTGTTTTCGAAAATAGTTATTATTTCTTTGATTATATTTTACATTCTCGATAATTATTCGAGTAATTTTTTGCTAAAATTTGAATTCCATTTTCATAATGCTCAAAGGAGACGCTATAGCCTTATTTAAAGTAGATTAGATTAGAGATAAGGGATTAGATGGATTAACGAGTACGTACAAGTCAGGATATCCTTCTCTTTCTCCATCTTTTGGTAGAAGAGAATTTCGAGAGAAGGAAGCAAGAGATCATGTAAATTTATCATTCCCTCATTGTTTGATCAAAGAATCAACAAACAATGGAAATACAATATTAAAACAATCAAGATTATATATATATATATATATATATATATATATATATATATATATATATATATATAAATCAATCTGTGTTGGTTGTTCCGTTTATCGATTGAGATGAAATTTTGAACACATATTTATCGGATGATGATGATATAGTTTCATCAATTTAAAATTAATTTCATTTTTCACTTTTATTCAAAGGCCATAAATTTTATTCAAAACTCTAAAAGGGTCATGAAATAATGAAAAAGGTTAAAATGGTTAGGCCGACAAACAAAGAACCCCTCTTCACAAAGGAAGTTAGCATTTTTTTTTTTTTTTAGATAATAGACACAGAAAATTTTCATTTTCTTTTTTTTTCAAGTTTGAAAATATTTATAGAGAGATTACTCATAAAAAAATGACCCACGTTATAAATGTATAGATATATAGTATGCATATAAGTTAAAGGTATAAACAGGGCCGGACTAAGAGAAAATTTTACTACAAGCATGGAATATTTTTGCGACCCCCCCCCCAAGCAAATTTAGCAACAATCATAATAGACCAATATACATGTATAGGTATATAGTATACATATAAGTTAAAGGTACAAACAGGGCCGGACTAAGAGAAAATTTTACTACAAGCACGGAATATTTTTGCGCCCCCCACCCACCAAATTTTAAAATTAAGGGCCAGTAAAATAGAATCTTCAATTATATCTATTCAAGACGTTATTCTAGAATAACAGTACTAATAAAACATCAATAAACAAGCCGCGAGGGGTCCAGGGGCGAAGCCACCTGGCTTGCAAAAGGCGGACCTCACAGCTATATATATATATATATATATATATATATATATATATATCCCTAATATAACATTTTTTAATTTCACTCTTAAAATAATAGATAAGTACTTAAAAGTTACTTTTTAATTGGAATACAATTCTAAAATTGAACAAGATTACATTTCGATCAATTTTTTCAATTCTTTTATTTTATTAGAAATACAAACTTTTCGGGAGAAATTTTCAACTACTTTTTTCAAATTCCATTGTAAAGGGTGAAAATTTCTTCTGAAAAACGTTTGAATTTTTAATAAAAGTTTCTAAAATTATTGGATAAAAATACTTGGTAGGTTTCAAATTAAGATATAAAAAATAAAACGAATTTATTTTTGGAGAATCTTTAATCTCAATATATATATTTCGGGTGACCAACCCATCTTCAGGAGAAACAGAAAGTAACTGAACTGTTTCTCCTGAAGATGGGTTAGTCACCCGAAATATATATATTGAGATTAAAGATTCTCCAAAAATAAATTCGTTTTATTTTTTATATCTTAATGTGAAACCTACCAAGTATTTTTATCCAATAATTTTAAAAAATGTTTCACCAAGTACCAACACCAAATTCCTTAAAATCTATTAAAAGTTTCTAGTTTGTTTTCTAAAAGAATTATATTTATTTATTTATATACCAAAAAACAATCAATAAATAATAATTATTTGAATATATTTTTTTCTATTGTTGGTTTTAAATAAACAAACTTTTTGTCGAAATGTGAGAACGTGTTTTCGAAAACCTTTGATTATATTTTGCATTCTTGATATTATTTCGATTAATAGATATAATTTATGGTCCAGGGGGGTCAATCTGTCGCTTTGCCCGCTCGTTTTATACTAAAATTTTAATTTCATTTTCATAATAAAATCTTTCAACAATTCATTGTTGAGAATAAAAATATTTATACTAGTTTTTTAAAACTAAAAGACAACATATACCTATATATCGTGTATGATAAAAAACAGACATTCCGTTGAATTGATTACCTCCTTTTTTTAAAGTCGGTTAAAATGACTACCTATTCGAAACACTAGTTCGCTCTCTATAAATAATTTAATAAAAAAAAATATTTGGGATATATATAAATTGTAAATAAATAAACAAGATCGACAATAATTATAGTTTTAAAATTAATTATAATTGAAAAACAAAAATACTTAACCTACATATAAATAAAACTCAGGATATGTGTCTTTTTTAATATCATTATTACCTAAAAACAATAAAAGTAAATGAGACGATAAATACATAATATGTATGAAAAATAACAATTAGAGAGTCCTCTCTTCCTTCTCTTTTATTATTCCCCAGGATCTTTGTAATTTCTCTTTCTTATTGTAAATAAAAACTTTAATTCATTTTTATCTCAAAATTTCATAATTTTTGAATATTTATCCCCCTTTTCGCCCGGTCGTTTTATACTAAAATTTTAATTCCATTTTCATAATAAAATCTTTCAACAATTCATTGTTGAGAATAAAAATATTTATACTAGTTTTTTAAAACTAAAAAACAACATATACCTATATATTGTCTATGATAAAAATGCAGACATTCCGTTGAATTGATTACCTCCTTTTTTCAAAGTCGGTTAAAAAGACCACTTATTCGAAACACTAGTTCTCTATATATTTTTATAAATAAATAAAAAAAATAAAAAAAACTCAATATTTGGGATATATATAAATTGTAAATAAATAAACAAGATTGACAATAATTAAAGTTTTAAAATTAATTATAATTGAATTCAAAACAAAAATACTTAACCTACAAATAAATAAAACTCAGGATATGTGTCTTTTTGAATATCATTATTACCTAAAAACAATAAAAGAAAATGGGACAATAAATACATAATATGTATGAAAAATAACAATAAGAGAGTCCTCTCTTCCTTCTCTTTTATATTTCCCCAGGATCTTTGTTATCTCTTTCTTATGGTAAATAAAAACTTTTAATTCATTTTTATCTCAAAATTTCATAATTTTTGAATATTTATCCCCCTTTTTGCCCGGTCGTTTTATACTAAAATTTTAATTTCATTTTCATAATAAAATCTTTCTACAACAATTCAATGTTGAGAATAAAAATTTGTATACCGGTCTTTAAAAATTAAAAAACAAAATACCTATACCTATATATATTGAGTCTGATAAAAGACAACCTATTCTAAACACTAATTCTCTCTATATATATATATTTATAAATTAAAAAAAAAATCAATATTTGGGATATATATAAATTGTAAATAAATAAACAAGATTGACAATTAAAGTTTTAAAATAAAAATACTTAACCTACAAATAAATAAATCAGGATGTGTGTCTTTTTGAATATTATTAATCATTAAAAAGATGAGACGATAAATATATAATATTTATGAAGAATAAACAATAAGAGAATCCTTCCTCTTTTTATTATTCCCCAGGATTTCTCTTTCATAAATAAAAACTTTATTAATTCATTTTTATGTCAAAATTTCATAATTTTTGAATATTTATTCCCCTTTTTGCCCGGTCGTTTTATACTAAGATTTTAATTTCATTTTCATAATAAAATCTTTCTACAACAATTCAATGTTGAGAATAAAAATATGTATACCGGTCTTTAAAAATTAAAAAACAAAACTATACCTATAGGTATATTGAGTCTGATAAAAGACAACCTATTCTAAACACTAGTTCTCTCTATATATATATTTTTTTATAAATTAAAAAAAAAATCAATATTTGAGATATATATAAATTGTAAATAAATAAACAAGATTGACAATTAAAGTTTTAAAACAAAAATACTTAACCTACAAATAAATAAATCAGGATGTGTGTCTTTTTGAATATTATTAATCATTAAAAAGATGAGACGTTAAATATATAATATTTATGAAGAATAACAATAAGAGAGTCCTTCCTCCCTTCTCTTTTATTATTCATCAGAATTTCTCTTTCATAAATAAAAACTTTATTAATTCATTTTTATGTTAAAATTTGATAATTTTTGAATATTTATCTTCCTCCTCACGATTTTTAAGATTTCTCACACTTTATACCCAAAGATTTATCTCAAGTATTTCTATTAATAGAGGCGATGGTGGTTTGTTGTTTGCTGGTTACCTGTAATGCGAAGTGGTTGTTTTGCCTGTCGTTGTAGTTGGCCAGTCCTACTACGGCCACGAGGTATGAGGCGCACGTGCCAGCGCTGAGCACGAGGCAATATCGGAGCCTTAGGGGCAAAGTTACGAAGATGAGGTAGTCGAGGAGGAGAGCCCAGCCGAGGCTGTCCCTCAGACTGGCCTCCTGTCTCTTCAGGAACAGGTAGCCGAGCAGCTGTGCGTTGGCCAAATGCCAGGCCAAATGAGGCACCGCGTTCCAGAAGACGCACCGAGCGGGCCCGAACACACACCAGGCCAACAGGGCCAAATTGAGCACGAGGAAGAGCCCACTGACGCCGTACAGGAGCCATTCGGTGGTCTCGGCCACCAGGAACAGGTAGACGTCGTGGACGAGGGCCGCATAGAGGAAACACTGCAGGCCGTCGCGACGCTGCTTAATACTATAAGACTGGTAGAGACGCTCCAGGCTGGCGTCCGAGAAACGGCGACGCAGCATCCCCGAGGACGGCTGCATCGCGGGGGCGGCGCGGCCGGACTGCCGGAAAGCTGCCGCTGGCTGGGGGTGGCTGCCTGGGGGTGGCGCTCGATACCACACGCATGCGCACACAACACCATTTCACTTCACTTTTACAAATGCCCTGCCACCAATTAGGCCCACAAATCCATCGGAAACGTCACCAGCCCTCACAACCCTTACCAGGCTTGCAGCTCAGAAACCGAAATCCGGGTCGGGTTTCGAACCCAGAACCTGCTGGCCGCAATATCGAGCTCTGGACCAGCCAACTTTTATTACGTTCATTATAGTCAGATTGCATTTGGTGCCCCGAGGTCTTGGATTTATTTCCCTTTGATTAAAATAAACGATACAATTAAATCCAATTTAGGCTTGCAGAGGCCAGAAATCCACTCTGGCTCCAATTTCAACAAAGGGCAGCTAAAAGGTGATGGACAAACCAACCCTAAATCAATCACTTCTCTAAAAATTCAAAAAATTACATTTAGAACCATTGTTGATGATCAAAAGAAGAGATTATGTCCTCTACTTCATTCGTTGAGTGACCAGCTTACTATTACAACAAAACAAATTTATCTATATCAGAGGTCGGGGGAACTTTTAACCGACTTCAAAAAAGGAGGAGGTTCTCTATTCGACTGAATTTTTTTTTTTTTTTGTGCCTATGTTACCTCATATCTCCGCCAATTGTAAACCAATTTTGAAATTTTTTTTGCATTGGGTCCAGTCTAGCTTCCGATTGGTCCCATTTTTTTTCGATTTTTTTTTCATAGGTATTAGACCTTTTTTATTAGGTTTGTTTAGACCTAACCTCTTTGTTTATGAACCGATTTCGATGGTTCTTTTTTTATCCGAAAGGGGGTGTCTTAGGGATGGTGTCATATTAATTTGGTCAAGTTCTGATGATATGATCACTATTAATAACATCACTATAAAGAGAAAAATAAAAAATTTTTAAGAAAAAATAAAAACCGACTTCAAAAAATTAAATGCAACAAATAAAATACACTAAAAGGTATAAAATAATAATTATCTTATTTAGTTACAACTAAACGACGAAATATTAACACGAAATTACTTTTTGAAGTCGGTACCAAACAAACTATACCTATAAGCGAGCATACCCTCCAAACGTACTAAGTAAGATCCGTCGAGTGCGATTCATAAAAGGTATATGTTTGGCACCGACTTCAAAAAGTAATTTCATGTTAATATTTCGTCGTTTAGTTGTAACTAAATAAGATAATAATTATTTTTATACCTTTGAGCAGCTGTATTTTATTTGTTGCATTTAATTTTTTGAAGTCGGTTTTTATTTTTTTCTCTTAAAATATTATTTCGTATATATTTCTTTAGTGATGTTATTAATAGTGATCATATCATCAGAACTTGATCGGATGTAACATGAGCACCATCCCTATAAGACACCCTTTCGAGATGAAAAAAGACCCATCGAAATCGGTTCATAAACAAAAGAGGTTAGGTCTAAACAAAACCTATTAAAAAAGGTCTAATACCTATGAAAAAAAATCGAAAAAAAAAATGGGACCAATCGGAAGCTAGACTGGACCCAATGCAAAAAAAATTTTCAAAATCGGTTGAGAATTGGCGGAGATGTGAGGTAACATAGACACAAAAAAAAAAAAAAAAAAAAAAAAATTCCGTCGAATAGAGAACCTCCTCCTTTTTTGAAGTCGAGTTGGCAAGAAGGAAAGAGATCTCAGAATTGAAATTTGCCAGGAGTCGGCAACCCGCGGCCCGCCGATATTGTGTTTCTGCGGCCCGCCAACGGCACTCTCAATAACGACTACAAAAAAAAAAATTAGAATTTTTTTTTATTTTTATAACATTAAATTTTAAAATTGAAGAAAATAAAGTTCTATGTGGGGGGGCGGCGTCTTTGACCCCCCCCCCAAATCAGAGGTCTGGATCCGGCCCGCTGTTCAGAAAAAAAAAAATTGGCCCTTGATTTGTAAAACGTTGAAGACCTCTGATTTAGTGTCTCTGTCTGTCTGTCTGCATAGAGAATAATGGCTGATGAGGGGGGGGGGGGGTAAGATAATGAAGTATTTGAACGTGAATGTCAAGGAAAGTTTCCAAAATGAACGGACGTTTGGTTTGCTCTCTTGTTCTTTTTGTATCCCTGTTGTTCTTCAGCCCCCCCCCTGGGTGACAAAGAAACCGCTGATTCCTCTTTCATTGTGAACAAAGCCTTAGGTTGTGATGATAAAAGCGAGCATGGCCATCTGTAACCATTATTTCCTTCTAACTATACATATAATATGACGTCATAGACGGCTCTCCTGGTCAGCCAAAATACTAAATTGTAACACAACTCACTCAACACCATTTTATATAAAGGGAAAATATATATTTTAGACTATATTTTACTACACACACCACAATACTATCATTCATGAAGTAGTAATTAATTTTTTTTAATGAAAATGATGAGAGATGGAGTTACACCAAAAAGTTGCATCCCCTTAAGGCCTGGGTTGGCCCCTCCATCGTGAAAAAGAGAAGAAGGGGTTTTATGGGCTGGGCAGGGGTCGAAGGTATCTGTGGATACGGGTCTTAAACAGTTGAAGGTTATAAGTCGCGAGAAAGACGGTGGCTGGGAGCGAGTTCCAGTCTTTTTTTTTTTTTTTAATAATAATGATGAGAGAAGGAGTTACACCAAAAAGGTAGCCGGCTAAAGGCACTCGGTTGGCCCCTCCATCGTGAAAAGAAGAAGAAAGAATTTTATGGGTTGGGCGGAGGTCGAAGGTGTATCTGTGGATACGGGTCTTAAATAGCTTAGGGTTATAAGTCGCGGGAAAGATGGTGGCAGGGAGCGAGTTCCAGTCTCTAGAGGTCATAGGGATAAAAGAGTTAGCGAAAGCGCTTGATCGATTTTTATCCAACGTGACAGCCAAGGGGGTGCTGAGCTTTCTCTTAAGAGCGGTCTTTGGGGGGAATAATTGATTTCAGCTCGACTGAACAGACACCGTGATAGTATCTGTAGTACAGGGAAAGGACAGAAACGGTGTCTCCGGTGAGCCAGGGAGTCGAGTGAGTTGGTTAGAGCCGGGTCTCCTATTAGTTTAATTGCTCGCTTCTGAATTGCATCCAGTGTAGCAAGAGAATACTTGGAGGCACCCCTCCACAGATGAGAGCTATATTCGAGACAGGGACGAATTTGAGCCTTATACAGTATAAGAAGTTGACTGGAATTATAACAGCGTCTAGACCTAAATAGGAGACCAGCTGCAGCTTTACCAGTAGTTGAGATATGGTCATTCCATGAAAGGTCGGACCCTAGAGTTACGCCTAGCATTGAAATTTTATCCCTGAATTGCATAGTGAGTTTGAGTCGAATGAAATGTTTGGGAGGTTTCTGTCGACGCGCCTAGAAATAATTACGTATTCGAAGTGGAAATTAATATATATTTATATTTGGAATATATATGTATGCTATACCGGGTGAGTTTATTGTCTTGAGCCAGTCTTATAACTCAAAAACAGTGCATTATATGAAAAAGTTTCAAAAAAGTTTATTTATATCAGGGGGAAAACTAAACTACGCTATTGTTTGTCGACCTAGAACGGGCTTTCAAGGGTGTTTCAAGGTTAAGTTCTGTTTTTTAAATGGAAACCTATATTTTTCTTTACGTCTACTCATGATATTCTACAAAAAAAACTTAACAACATTCATTAAAATAACTTTTTATACGACCACAAAAAAAATAAAATACATGGATCAATTAGATCTCAAAAAAGCCCTTAATAATTATTTTTAACAATTATTTAACTTAATTACTAAATAATAATGATTAAATAATTAATTATTAAATAAATAATTATTAAATTGAAAAGTCACAACAATGAGAATAAGTGCTTATAATGATATTAAAACTTCGTTATACTCAGATTTAAGAGATTATGTTCGACTTAATAAAACTAGTTAAAATTCTTGAGTTTAAAAAGGTTTATTTATCGTGTCAATCCAGTAGATAGTTATAGTGTATTACCATAATAAAAATGGAGCATTTTTTTGTTGAAGACGGAATTTATATGGTCTTAATTTATGTGGTGAAAGTGGAAGAAGTGTTATGGGGCTGCCATTGGCGAGCGTTTTCCTGATAGGATTACACCCTCCCAAGCTTCATTTTATTGTGTTGTAAATCTGATTAAAAAAACATAAAAAATAGGAAATGTAAAGGCTATTAAGAAACTTA
This sequence comes from Forficula auricularia, assembly GCA_024734495.1. Classification (NCBI taxonomy): domain Eukaryota; kingdom Metazoa; phylum Arthropoda; class Insecta; order Dermaptera; family Forficulidae; genus Forficula; species Forficula auricularia. The sequence continues at coordinate 22,016,097 of JALMQS010000085.1, read as the reverse complement.
AAAGGCCAAAATAAGGAAATTGGAACTGGAATTCATCCAGAAAACTTGCGATAACACTCTGGAATATCACAGAACAGTGTCGAAAAATTATTAAATTATTTATTTAATAATTCATTATTTAATCATTGATAATTAAGTTGAATAATTATTAGGATTTTTGGAGATTGATAATATTTTGTTTATTTGATGTCTTATAAAAAAGTAGTTCTTATCAATGTTTTTTTTGTAGATTAAATAGACAATAATAATAATAATAATAATAATAATAATAATAAATAATAAATCTTTATTTCTCGACCTGCTTAGAGGCACAAGTCCTCGGTGGCTAGGTCCTCCAAACATCAATACAATCTAGCTACAATACATTAATAAACATCAATACAAATTAATTACAACAATTTAACAAATAATAAACAAGTAAAAAAAAAAAAAAAAAAACTAAACTATCAAAAAAAAAACAAGTGTTGGCAGCCCTGTTTGTAAGATATTTGAGTGTCATTCATTCTCAATAGTTCTAACCACATTATCGTCAAAGAAGAATTTAATACTGCAACAAAGATTTAAAAAACTATCTATTTTTTTAAAGTAGATTTAAAACCAAAAATTAAAAAAAAATCGTCATGATAACTAAATTTTTGAAAAAGTTATGGTTATTTAAAAAAAGCTATTTTTTTCAAAAATTCCTAACTTCTTTTGGGTTGGGTGAAATTTTTTTAAAAAATTCTTAAAACCGTCTTTAATAGGGTAGAAAAAAATAAAAGAAGTTTTAGCCAAGTTTTTGATTATATATATATATAGATGAAAAATATTTAATTTAAAATAAAATTTGTTATTTAAAAATCATTTTTTTTTTTAAATACCCTTGGGAATTTCACCTCATCCTTTTTCTATTGTATTTAAGACCCTCAGCAATTTCAAAAGAACTAAGCCTTTTGGCTTTTGTATTCGAGCTCATTCATTCATTTCAATATTATGTATTTATAAAGGATTATTGAAACTATACTAACTAAACTAACTGAAAGGAATTAATTAGCTTTTGGAATTTTTTTAAAAATATATTTTAAAGATTAAAACCAAATATATTATATATATATATATATATACAAACAATTTTTGCTCGTTTAATAAGAGTAGATTGATAAGTATATATCTCTATATTGCACTTGAATGAGCCCAGGGCCATAGTAATTGACGTATTTGCGTGTCTGTTTGTCTGTCTGTCTGTCGAAATCCACGAATTGCATCGCACTTTTGTATATAAATATTCCCGGTTCTCTATTTCTATTAGCATTAGTAGTATGAATGCATTGCCTGTAGTATGAACAGGCTCTCAGCTCTCTACTTCACAAGCCAATCTTATTCTCACTAAATAAATATTTTTATTAATACTAGCGAATGATATCATCGATGAAATGTTGAAAAAAAAATTATTGATGTAAAATCAGACCAGATTGGAATTTTTAGCTTTTAAATAAATAAATAATCGCGCAAAGTGACGATTCCAATTGCTGGTTTAGGCACTTGAGGAATGTGGGCGAAAATATCTACACGCTTTCTAAGAAAATATTTTTTTTTTTTTTATTAAGAGAAATCAATGAGGTTGTCCTCTGCTTGATGCAAATAAACATATTAGATATTAAAGGAATCGTAGGGAGTTGGACAAGACTTTAAATTAAATTAAATACAAGTTTTGATTAAATATGCCATACGTTTCGTTGCTATTTTGCAACTTCTTCAGTGGCTGAAATAGTGAAACAAAGCCATTAGACATCTTTTTATTGATCATTTTTACAAAGTACAATGGTATGTTTGGTTAGTTTTTCTCACCTCATTTATTAAACTTATTTGTCAGGATTTTTTACTACGAGAAAAAACATTTCAAACAATATTCTTTTTTCTATCACAATTCATTCAACTCATCAACCAACATAAAATATAAACTTTTAAACAAATTAATTGTTTTTTGTCAAAAAACTAACAGAATCAAATTGAACAAAGAAATTTTTTTTTTTTTTTTTTTACTTTTATTATTTATTTTAAGATGTCAAAACAATTTTTTTTTTTTTTTTTTATTGATTCATCCCTGCCCTTTTAGCCATCAGATACAGATTTTTACAATTAAAATTGAATTGATAACATAAAAAATGGAATACAAATATAGTACATAATCATCATCATCATTGAGTATACAGTCCTAAGACTGGTTTGATGCAACAATCCGTCTCCACTCGACTCTGTCCCCCGCCAGCTGTTTAACCTCTCTAAATGTCTGGCATCCCATATCCCCAATTATTTGGTTGAAATATTTTAATCTGGTTCTTCCCCTTCCCTTTTCTTTCCCACCTCCCCTCCAAGATATCCCTAAGCAGTCCCCCATGTCTCAGTGTGTGCCCCATCATCTGACCTCTTCTCTTCTTCAGACATAGTACATAAACAATACAATACAAAATAAATTACAATACAAAATACAATACCATACAAAATACACTACAATACAAAATACAATACAATACAATATAAAATACAATACAATGCAAAATACAATACAATATCAAATACAAAACACAACAAAATACAATACAAATACAAATATAAAAATACACATAAATACCGCTCCAGCAATCCATCTACAAGTATTAAGATTTTACACATATAAGTATATACAAACTCGCACATTTCACCTTTTAGATTAATATTTTGGAAAGTTTTATGAATTCCGAAATTAACTTTATTGTTGATTTTGTTGGCGACTCCACCAGCTTTCCAAGTACTGGAGGATCGCGAAAGTTGGGGTTGATTTTGACTCTGAGATTATTTAAGTTTGAAAAATTTGGGCAGAAAAGGATTAAATGTTCAGCAGTAGCCGGGATCGGAGCACATGTACATAATGGGGAAGAAACGTTATAGAATCGTGATAGATCGGCATTAGAAAGCGTGTGATTAATTCTTAGTCTATTGATATATACAATGTTTTTTCTGTTTTCTTCAGGAAAATCTTTAAACCAAGGTGGGGTCAGTTTGGGTTTCAAGCCAAACAGAAAGGAACCTCTGGTAAGACTAGTATACCCCCAATTACTTTCCCATTCCTTCCTAAACGCCTCTCTAGCCAGCCCCAACGCATCTCTCCAAGGGATGGGTTGGTTTAACAAGGATCCCACCAATGAAGCCCGTTTGGCTAAAAAATCAGCAATTTCATTTCCCTGACTACTAGAATGTCCTTTTGTCCAAGATAGGGTGATCATTTTATTTTTTTTAAAAGCGGTAAAAATGAGTTGGAAAATTTCTAATTCTAATGGACCTATTTTATCATTATGTTTAGTAGCTTTTATAGTCATTAATGCAGATTTGGAATCTGAAATAATATTAATACTGGAAGCAGTCTGCGACAGAGAGTATTTTAATCCTTCCCGTATAGCAATCAATTCGGCGGAGAATATAGATAGCTGTGATGGGAGTTTAAATATTCTTGCATATGTAGCATCGGATACGAAAAAGGCTGCGCCTACAGAGCTACTTGACTTTGAACCATCAGTGTAGATGGTTAATTCCGCTGTCACCACTTCAGAAGGATTGAGGTTAACAAATATAGGGCATTTTAGAGATAACTGGTCAATATAAAATTTTAAGGGAAGAGATGTTTTTTCCATTACAAGATCAAGTTTATTTATTCTAATGTAAGCCATAACCAGAGGGGGGATTTTACAATTATTCCAGTAAGATGTAGTTATATATTTATGTCAAAACAATTAATTTGTTTAAAGGTCAAAAATGAAGGTTCTAGATCTTTGAATCAAACTCAATCAATATCAGTAAACTTTAGTTGCCACAAAGGTATTCCGTGAAACGTGTTTATACTAGTAAGAACCCGTTTTTACTAAAAACGGGGTTTTACTGCAACATATATCAAATATAAATATGTATTGTAAATATATAATTTATATATTTTAGACGATATTGAGAAACTGAGAATTCGGATACGCTATCTGTTGGTCTAAATTGAAACTAGCCACTGTGGGTTGAAAAATTCAGCCATAGCCCTACTAAGGTTCCCAATAGTTTGACCTTCATCATCATCAGTCTTTTAATTATAAATATTTTTAACCGATTTCAAAAAAGGAGGAGGTTCTCTATTCGACTGAACTTTTTTTTTTGTTCCTATGTTACCTCATATCTCCGCCAATTGTCAACCGATTTTGAAATTTTTTTTTGCATTGGGTCCAGTCTACCTTCCGATTGGTCCCATTTTTTTCGTTTTTTTTTCATAGGTATTAGACCTTTTTTATTAGGTTTGTTTAGACCTAACTTCTTTGTTTATGAACCGATTTCGATGGTTCTTTTTTTATCCGAAAGGGGGTGTCTTAGGGATGGTGTCATTTGGTCAAGTTCTGATGATATGATCACTATTAATAACATCACTAAAAAGAGAAAAATAAAAATTTTTAAGAAAAAAATAAAAACCGACTTCAAAAAATTAAATGCAACAAATAAAATACACTAAAAGGTATAAAATAATTATTATCTTATTTAGTTACAACTAAACGACGAAATATTAACATGAAATCACTTTTTGAAGTCGGTGCCAAACATATACCTTTTATGAATCGCACTCGACGGATCTTACTTAGTACGTTTGGCGGGTACGCTCGCTTATGAGGTATAGTTTGTTTGGCACCGACTTCAAAAAGTAATTTCATGTTAATATTTTGTCGTTTAGTTGTAACTAAATAAGATAATAATTATTTTATACCTTTTAGTGTATTTTATTTGTTGCATTAAATTTTTTGAAGTCGGTTTTTATTTTTTCTTAAAAATTATTTTTATAACTGTTGATTCTCATGGGTTCAAATACTCAATTGTTACGTAGCTAGCTTGCTATAACATCAAAACGAATTTAAGTAAATTCAATCGAGTATTTGAACACATTGTTCAAAGGATAACAGTAAGAAAGCTTTTATTAATTTGGTCCATTTCTATAAATATCATTAATTAAAAGTATTTGATGCCAACAATGCCAGGCAACAATGGGAAAGTTCACCGTTTATGAGCTAATTTCATTTAATAAACTTAAACAACCACCATTTTAAAATGGATTATTGGATCAAATTGAATTTTTTTTCCAAACTAGACTAGAGTTGAACTTGTTCCAGAGAGATGTAAATTATTTAGTAAAAACAATAATTAGTAGAGATTGTGGTGTTGGTGCAAGGTGAAACATCTTTAATAAAGATAAGAGTAAATAAATATTATATTTAATATTCATTTACTATGAGTTAAGGATACTAGGTCACTTATTTCACATTAAATTTAAAAAATTAAAAGATATAAAATTTTTTTTCTTTTTCAATATATATATTTCGGGCTATCAACCCATCTTCAGGAAGTACAGAAAGTAACTGTGTGAGTGAAGATAAGAGTAAATAAATATTATATTCAATATTGATTTACTATGAGTTAAGGATACTAGGTCACTTATTTCACATTAAAATTAAAAAATTAAAAGATATAAAAATTTTTTCTTTTTCAATATATATATTGAAAAAGAAATTTTTTTTATATCTTTTAATTTTTTAATTTTAATGTGAAATAAGTGACCTAGTATCCTTAACTCATAGTAAATCAATATTAAATATAATATTTATTTACTCTTATCTTTAGTAAAAACAAATTGGTGGATAGCCGGGAAAAGAAGCGTTTCCGGATATATGTTTATATGAACTATTTTATTTATTTCAGCACATATAGCCACCTCTTGAATTATCTCCACCCATATCAGATAAACACTTTTTTATTTAATAACCAAGGCCGCCTGCAATATTAAACCTAGTTAAAAAGTATATATAACTAAGCCAACTTAGAAATAAACCCCCATATAAGTAAAAAGTTTCAAAGAGGAGCCTGAAACATTGTATTTCCAAACAAAAACCCTCAAATGTATTATAGTATTATTTTTAATTAACAATTAATTTAAATCTCCAAACTTTAATTGTCATTCTTTGTTTATTTACAATTTTATATATCCCTAATATATTATTTTTTATTTGTTTACTTTATCCATAGCATTCAGAGGCTCCTCAGTTAAAGAGTTAAAGACTACGGAACATAGTACTTTATGCTAGAAATTTTTTAGTTTTTAACCGACTTCAAAAAAGGAGGAAGTTCTCTATTCGACTGATTTTTTTTTGTGTCGATGTTATCTGATATCTCCGCCAATTGTGAACCAATTCATTTTGAAAATGTAATCAGTTTTTGAGATAGCGCACATATAAGACCCGGTTAAAATTGAATGAGCGTTTTTTTGGAAAATTTTGAAAAAAACAACAAACAATTTGACATATAGGGCAATGAGGGGATCTCTCCTTAATTTTTACACTTTCAGCAGAAGAATATATAGAGCGGGTGGCGTATGATTATTTTTTGTAAATACAAAAAAAAAAAGAAATGTGAAATGTGAGTCAGGATTAATCCTGACTCTCTCGTCCACCCGCGCTGAAACTGAATTAATTTGTTCTGAAGCTGAAAGTGTGAAGGATTTGTAAATAAATTTGTGTAATGGTCTTTTGTCTTGTAAGAGGCGGTCCGCTCTTCGGAGGCCCAATAAATAAAATGAATGAATATTACATATAATATTTATTTACTTTTATCTTTAAGAAATTAATATAAATAGTTGTAAAATTAACGATAAATTGGATTTAATTGGTTTAACTTAAAGTTACAGAATTGTCTTATAATATTATAGAACATTCTTTATTTGTAAATTCAACATTATTTTTCTTTTTTTCATAATACTAATAACATTATATTAAGGGTGGAGGGAGAATCTCTGCCGTAGATACTATTTCAAATTGTAATCCATTTTTGTTTAATTTCTCTATTAAATTGGTTTTCGCAAACGCTGCGCCAGGAGACAACACGCCGCCACTATAACAGAACAAAAACAAACAAACAAACAAAAATACAAATAGTATTATTTTTTAATTATATAATAATATGAAAAATAATAATAAATAAAATATATATCTATACCTATACCGGGTGAGTTTTTTATCTTGAGACAGTCTTTTAACTCAAAAACAGTGCATTATATGAAAAAAGTTTCAAATAAAAGTTTGTTTATATCAAGGGGGAAACTAAACTACGCTATTGTTTATTGACCTAGAACAAGCTTTCAAGGATATTTCAAGGTCTGTTCTGTTTTTTAAATAGAAACCTATATGTTTCTGTACATATTCTGAATCTAGAAAAAAAAACTGAACAAATTTCATTAGAACTATTTTTTTATACGATATGTCAAATAAACAAAATATTAAATCAATTAGATCTAAAAAAATCTTAATAATTATTTTTAACAATTATTTAATTTAATTATGAAATAATAATGATCAAATAATTAATTATTAAATAAATATTTATTAAATTGAAAAGTCACAACAATGAAAATAAGTGTTTATAATGAAATAAAAACTTCGTTATATTCAGATTTAAGAGATTATTTTCTACTTAATAGAACTATTTAAAATTCTTGAGTTTAAAAAATTTTATTTCTCGTGTCAATCCAGTAGATGGTTATATTGTATTACTATAATACAAATGGAGTGTTGTTTTTTTTTGAAGACAGAATTGAAATGCGTCGCCTGCTCCTGGTATCGGGTTTTTGCGCGGAATTTTTAAATTACTTTTTGTCTTTTGATGGAAATCTATGGTCATGTTATTTGTTAATGAGCATACATTTCTATTTTTTTTCTTCTTTTTTTTTTTTTACTTGTTTATTATTTGTTAAATTGTTGTAATTAATTTGTATTGATGTTTATTAATGTATTGTAGCTCATTGTATTGATGTTTGGAGGACCTAGCCACTGAGGACTTGTGCCTCTAAGCAGGTCGAGAAATAAAGATTTATTTATTTATTTATTTAAATGGTCTTAATTTATGGTGAATGTGGAACAAGTGTTAAGGGGCTGCCATTGAAATGGATGCCGAGCGTTTTCCTGACAGGGATACACCCTCACAAGCTACATTTCATCTTCTTGTGAATCTGTTAAAAAATAAATAAAGAAATTTGAACTGTAATTCATCCAGAAGACTTGCGATACACTCTAGAATCTCACAGAACATAGTCGGAAAATTATTAAATTATTAATTATTATTAAATTATTATTTTAATAATTAAATATTTGATCATTATTATTTGATAATTAAGTAGAATCATTGTTAAAAATAATTATTATTTGAATTTTTTTTTAGATCTAATTGATTTAATATTTTGTTTATTTGATGTTGAATAAAAATAATTTTTAAGAAAAAATAAAAACCGACTTCAAAAAATTCAATGCAACAAATAAAATACACTAAAAGGTATAAAATAATTATTATCTTATTTAGTTACAACTAAACTGACGAAATATTAATCATGAAATTACTTTTTGAAGTCGGTGCCAAACAAACTATACCTATAAGCGAGCATACCCGCCAAACGTACTAAGTAAGATCCGTCGAGTGCGATTCATAAAAGGTATATGTTTGGCACCGACTTCAAAAAGTAATTTCATGTTAATATTTCGTCGTTTAGTTGTAACTAAATAAGATAATAATTATTTTATACCTTTTAGTGTATTTTATTTGTTGCATTTAATTTTTTGAAGTCGGTTTTTATTTTTTCTTAAAAATTATTTTATTTTTCTCTTTTTAGTGATGTCATTAATAGTGATCATATCATCAGAACTTGATCAAATTAATATGACACCATCCCTAAGACACCCCTATCGGATAAAAAAAGAACCATCGAAATCGGTTCATAAACAAAGAGGTTAGGTCTAAACAAACCTAATAAAAAAGGTCTAATACCTATGAAAAAAAAACGAAAATAAAATGGGACCAATCGGAAGCTAGACTGGACCCAATGCAAAAAAAATTTTCAAAATCGGTTGAGAATTGGCGGAGATATGAGGTAACATAGGCACAAAAAAAAAAAAAAAAAATCAATCGAATAGAGAACCTCCTCCTTTTTTTGAAGTCGGTTAAAAATAGTTCTTATGAAATAGTTCTTATGAAAGTTGTTCAGATTTTTTTTGTAAATTTAGGCATTGTAAAGAAAAATATAGGTTTCCATTTAAAAAACAGAAGTTAACAATAAATACCCTTGAAAACTTGTTCTAGGTCGACAAACAATAAAGTAAGGCAGGCTTTTAATTATGTATATAAAATTTTATACCAAATGACTAACTTTTAATTGTATATATGGATTTTTATATCAATTGACTAATTTTAATTATGTATATAGGTTTTATATCAGTTGGTAGGCTTTTGATTATGTATTATAAATTTCATATCAGGTGACCTACTTTTTTTACTTATGGAATGTAGTGTAGGTTTTAGGTGAAACATGATGTTAGTTAATAGAGTAAAGGGTGTGTAGTTTCACAGTGAATGAAATAAAACTCAAAGGAGTTTATGCAAACTCAATATATTTTCGGATTATTAGTCCATCATCAGAGTTTACAAGTTAATACTGTACCAGTTAGTTATTAACTTGTAAACTCCCTGATGATGGACTAATAATCCGAAATATATTGAGTTTGTATAAACCTCTTTGAGTTTTATTTCATTCACTGTGAATCTACAATCCTTTACTCTATTGACCTACTTTTAATTATGTAAGAGATTTTATATCGTTTGAACGGCTTTTGATTGTATATAGATTTCAAGACAACCAGTGAAATGAATGTATTTTGAATGTTAGTGGTGGTGTAATGGGGTGGATTTGTTGTGGATGTGAATGTTGATGTGATGAATAATGTGATGAATTTTGTATCAATTATCGATCTTTTGTGTGATATGTGTATTTATAAATAGCCTGGAGTGCGTTGATCTTGCGTGGAGTGGGGAACTTTGCTTCTATATGTGTAAAATGAAGGCAGGACGAAAGACAGTATTTGAAATTGTTCAGTTGGAATAACTTGTTTTACCAGTGTAATGATTCTTAATGTAAAACGTCTGCTGGAGATAGATTTTGCGTGTTTTTGTGACTTGGGTGAGTAGTATATAATCCTCATTTCCACCCTTTAAAAATTTATTATAAATGTTAAAACAAAAAAATTAAAACATGAGTTATACCTGGCAACTATCCAGTTGCCGATATCACATCACCTCTATAAATTCATTAGATTAATTATATCTGGCAACCCTTAAGGTGCCAATACTAAACTTCACCTTTGTATTATAATAATGTTTAGAATAATAAGAATTGTAAAATGCAAGTCGTTATCTCAAGACAAAGATGACCCTTGCCACCCTTGCCTCATTTTGCCACCCTTGCCTCACTTTGCCTAGTTCCTTGCCGCCTTTGCCTCATTTTGTCTAGTTCCTTGCCGCCTTTGCCTCATCCAGACAAATGCTACGACCTAGCTGCACCCGGATTGGCCATATTAAGAGATGCGCCGATTGGCTGTTTCAAGGGCCTATCATCGGCAGCCCTAGATGTCGGCTCAACGCCTATAAAGGTCGTCTCCCAAATTGAAGAGAGGCACTTACTATTACCCATCCGACGTGAACAGTGTACCTCATGCTAGTGAAGACTGATCTATTATTATTTAAAGTTTCAGTACCTTCACTAACTCTTGTATTTATATTCACCTTTTAATAAATCGTGTTCCATCTTAAAACTTTGTTTTATTTGAAATCAACACAAACCATCAAATAACATAATTGGCGCAGTCGGTAGGATCAAACCACCAAATAACATAATTCATGCAATGATCTTTTCCAGTTGACGTGCACTGATGAAGAGCAGCGGTATAGCGCTCGAAACGTTGTAAAAAAATATCGATTACGTCTGTCCAAAATAAAGTAACAAATAGAAGTTGACTTTTATTTCAACTTTTTATTTTCCCCTTACTGGCCCCTTAGCCAATTCAATTTAAATAAAATAGGGCCATCAAAACAATAAAGTAGTTTAGTTTCCCCCTCGATATAAACAAACTTTTATTTCTTTTTCCATATAATGTACTCTTTTTGAGTTATAAGACTGTCTCAAGATAAAAAAACTCACCCGGTTTATATATACAATTAAATAAATAATGTTCTTTGGATAATTAATATAAAGGTAATCTTCTCACCTGAATGGGATGTTGTGTGTCTCGTCGAGGAGGGTGAGGGCGGCTAGTACAAGGGCTGTTGAAGTGGACTCGTAGGCGGGATCCACCCCGCTCACCTACACACACACACATACCTATTTAGAGACATGTTCATCGGACAACATTGTTGTTGCATTATTGCGTCAATTACCTTGAAAACGGCACGTTTGTTGGGCGGGTGTCTGTATTGGTCCGTAGGTTCCGAGAGAACTTCTTTCCACCCTTCAGCCACGAAATGAAATGAGAACGCGACGTTTTGGTTCCCTTCATCATCAGGCACGGCGTCTCTATCGAAGATGCCGAAACTGCAGTAATACGGATACTGCAAGCCATCATGGAAAAATATACAATATTATATCATTGTTTTTGATGTTAAAATGAGCTAATGGGCTAAAAAAAATTTTTTAATGAGAAATGATGAGAGAAGGAGTTACACCAAAAAGGTGCAACCCTAAAGACCTGGGTTGGCCCTTCCATCGTGAAAAGAAGAAGAAAGGAGTTTATCGGCAGGGCAGGGGTCGAAGGTATCTGTGGATACGGGTCTTAAACAGCTGAAGGTTATAAGTTGCGGGAAAGATGGTGACAGGGAGCGAGTTCCAGACTCTGGAGGTCATAGGGATAAACGAGTTGGCGAAAGCGCTTTGACAGCGAAGGGGTGCTGAGCGTTCGAAAACCTCATAAAGAGGGCATTAGGGGGGATAATTGATTTCAGCTCGACTGAACAGACACCGTGATAGTATCTGTAATACAGGTAAAGGGCAGAAACGGTTCTTCGGTGAGCCAGGGAGTCGAGTGAGTTGGTTAGAGCCGGGTCTCCTATTAGTTTAATTGCTAGTTTCTGAATTTCATCCAGTGTAGCAAGAGAATGCTTGGAGGCACCCCTCCACAGATCAGAGCGATATTCAGACAGGGATGAATTTGAGCCTTATACAGTATAAGAAGTTGACTTGGAGTATAACAGCGTCTAGACCTAAATAGGAGACCAAGCTTTCGCGCTGCAGCTTTAGCAGTGGTTGAGATATGGTCATTCCATTAAAGGTCAGACCCTAGAGTTACGCCTAGCATTGAAATTTTATCCCTAAATTCTAGTGAGTTTGAGTCTAATGATATGTTTGGGAGGTTTCTGTCGACGCGCCTAGAAATAAGGCAACACTGAGTTTTCCATGCAGTGAAGTTAACTAAGTTTTGGGATCCCCAGTTTTTAAGTTTGCACAAGTCTAAATTTTGCGATAAAATAATAATCTTTAATATAGGAAGTAATTTTTAACCGACTTCAAAAAATGAGGCGGTTTTCAATTCGAGTGAATTTGTTTTTTTTTGTGTGTCTATGTTACCTGATATCTCCCCAATTGTGAACAGATTTTGATGATTTTTTTTTGCATTGGGTTCAGTCTAGTTTCCGGTTGGTCCCGTTTTTTTTTTCATTGGTATTGGATCTTTTTTTGATATGTTTGTTCAGGCATAATTTCTTTGTTTATGAACCGATTTTAATGATTCTTTTTTTATTGGAAAGAGGGTACCTTAGGGGTGGTACCGTTCTAGTAACCCACATATTATATACAGAATTTGGTTAAGTTGGCTTTAAGGGCAAGAATTTTCATTTTAGACCCCTCCCCACCATTTTGGGTGGTTAGTTTTTGCATTTCTATCCTTCTAGTAACCCACATATTATATATACAGAATTTGGTTAAGTTGGCTCTAAGGGTAAGAATTTTCATATTTTGACCCTCCCCCCCTTTTGGGGTGGATTTTTCGGGAAATGTTTTTAAACAAAAGTTGTCAGAAATCACATCCCCTACAACTTTGCTCATAATAAATTTTGCCATAGAGTTATTAGTTTAGGAGTAATTTGATAATTTTCATTCGTGCTCCCCCCCCCCCAAACCACCTTTTGGGGTCGAAATATCAAAACGTTATATAGCTAAAAACGTAAGTTAGAAGACATCTGATCCAAATATGAAATTTCATAATAATCCCTTCAGCCGTTTTTACGTGAATCGTGAGCAACTTTTCGCGGAAACCACGGAAACAGACAGACAGACAGACATACAGTTGAGGGTGTTTTCGTTCATAACTTTGCTTGAAACGTGTGGAACCATAATTTGGCGTGATTTGGAGCAATGTACAGACAACACCTTAATTTCATATATATATAGATTACATGAAAATTAAGCGAAATCACCCCCTCATGACATCTATTGGCAGAAACTTAAATCAGGAAAACAAGCTCTATTCTCCCATAAGAATAATTAATTTACTTTCACCTTATTTTTCCAGGGATCCATTCAGAAGTAAGGGAAGTATTTTTTATTGGGGAAAATGACTTTGATGATATCACCGCAATAATAAAGCTTGTTTAACATAATTCGTGTACTCACTCTGCGTAGTATTTTCCGTCCAAATGAGCATCGGCTAATGATCAGGAAGAAGACGGCAAAAAGTCCGAGAATTAAATTCAAAAACAAACCGCCTAGAGAGGCGTAGATTCGGAATTGGACGGGTCGTTTGCCCTCCTGGCTGAAGAAATGTTCTTGGGTGCACTGCACGTGTTCTGTGTCGACTATGGGAATCGGAAGCGCCCACAGGTCGAGCACGGGGTTTCGGTGCAAAATCATTCTGAAACAAATTAGAGAGAGAGAGAGAGCGCTATAAATACTACAGTTTTTTACATACAGGGTGATGGCACGTTAGACGTTTATGGAAAACGCAAAGCAGGATTTTTCTGAAAATTTACCACCTTACATTTTCTTACCTGTTCCATCGATCCAAAATATTTTCAGAATTGCGACGTTTCGGCTTCCGTCGAGAACTTCATTTGAATAATCAATATTTGGGGTCAATTTGGGAGATTTTTTTGAACACCGTCAATAAACTCTTTATAAGTTTCTTATAAATAGTCAACACACTGGCATAAGCTTGATATTGCCATGGTTAGTTAAAATTAAATTCGTTAAAATCTAATATTTCACGAAAAAGCAGCTTTATTAAGAAAACTTGATGTTTTAGGTATAGGGTCATGATATATCATCTTAAAGAATTTTTCTTCGTCTTTCAATTTATTGAGTAATATACAGGGGGTCTTATTTGAAAAAACGAACTTTTGACCCTTTTTATGAATAACGGAAATAATAGTAATCTTAGCACGCCCTGTATAATATGGAGTCGATTTTTCGGCATAAATTAAATACTTCGGGTCTGTCTAAACTACCACCAAAATATCAACTTTTCATGAATTGAGAGCACTAATTTATTTAAGTTTTATAAGGGCCATGTTTTGGACCATATTTAACACAAATTATTTTTTATCTCGAAAACCGATAGAGATAGGTATAGGACAATATTAACAAAAAGTATTTTAATAAAAGGGCGGTTCTAAAAACGTGTTAATATAAGGGGTGTTCCACTTAAAAAAATAAAGTTGCTACAACTTTTCGATGGAAGCCGAAACGTCGCAATGTTGAAAATATTCTAGATTGATAGAACAGGTGAGAAAATGTAAGGTGCTAAAAATCCTGCATTTCATTTTCGATAAACGTCTAACGTGGCATCGACCGTGAATCACGCTGTATATGATTGAAAAGATTTAAAATCACTGATATACACAGTATATATACGCCCCTTTTACTCCATAGTGGGCTTTAAAATAATAATTTAAATTTCCTAAATTTTATTTGCCATTAACTATTAGTCAATTTTGAAATAATAATTTAAATTTCGTAAATTTTATTTGTCATTAACTATTAGTGGATTTTGAAATAATAATTTAAATTTCCTAAATTTTATTTGCCATTAACTATTAGTGAATTTTGAAATAATAATTTGAATTTCGTAAATTTTATTTGTCATTAACTATTAGTGGATTTTGAAATAATAATCTCTCCAATTTCCTAAAATTTTATTTGCCATTACAACTATTAGTGGAATTTGAAATAATAATTTAAATTTCCTAATTATAATAAATTTGATTTGTCATGAACTATTAGTGGGTTTTAAAGTTAATCTTGATAAAATAAGATCTTTTCAATTAATTTGTTTGTTTCTTTCTTTGGCTTGCCTGGGCATGAGTGTGGGCTTCATTGGTGGCAGCGGTGCTCTCAGGCAATTGAACCAAAATGTCCCGATCACATCTGTAATCGAAGTACAGCTGACTATCGAGTCCCAAGTGCCAATATTGAACTGAGGACCCGCCTAAAATATTCAACAACAACAACAAAAATTATTATTTATTTGAAAAACTTTTTTTTTTATCTTATTTCACACCCCCTTTACTTTCCTTTCTAGGTCCAATCAATTTGGGCTGAAGATACGTTTCGATAGAATTGATCTGACCTGAGGAAAAATTAGAGATCGCATTAGCAACAGTGAAATATTAAAATATAAATAGGCCACGCCCCCTGGACCCCCAGATCACGAACCCCACGCTCACCCCCACTACACCCCCTAAACCCACCCAGCACCTCCACCCCCGCCCATGCGCATCCCTGCCCCACACCATCACCCCAACACTCCATCCGTAACCCACGAACCCCCTCACCCCACCACACTATGGACCCGTGCCCAACCCCCGCCCCACACCACGACCGCGCACCACCCACCTCGAACCCCGACCCCATCCACCCCGGACCCTACCCCGTGCCCTCCAACCCTGCGCATCCACACCCCTGCCTAGCCCCTGGAACCCCACCCACGCTACGCCCCTGGGACTCCACCCCGCACCCACCCCTGCACCCCACCCTACTCAGCCTCACTCCCTCACCCCGCCCCATTCTACCCGTACACAGTTGTCAGAAATCACATCCCCTAACAGCTTTGCTCATTAAAAAATTAGCCTGTAGAGTTAATAGTTTAGGAGTTATTTGATAATTTTCATTTGTGCGCCCCCCCCCCCAACCCCCTTCTAGGGTCAAAATATCAAAAACGTTAGTATAGCTAAAAACGTAAGTTAGAACACATCTGATGTCAAATAAGAAGATTTCTATAATAATCCCTTCAGCCAGTTTTTACGTGAATAGTGAGCAACTTTTCGCAGAAACCACTAAAACAAACAGACAGACAGACAGGAATTTTGTTGAGGGTGTTTTCATTCATTAACTTTGCTTGAAACGTGTGCAACCAAAATTTGGCGTGATTTGGACCAAATGCACAGACAAAAGCTTAATTTTATATAGATATTTAAAAAAAAAAAAAAATTTCTAAAAATTTTTTGATAAAATATTAGAAAAACAGAATTCATATATATCTGAAAAATAGTTGCTTTAAAAAAATTATGATAAAGCAACTAAAAACAAATAAATATTTAGAAAATAGACAATGATACAAATTGATTGTCTAGGACTCGAGATGAAATTAAATTACCTTGAATAAAAATAAAAAATATAAATATTGTTAAAAAAAATCTAAAAATTGTTGATATAAAATTAGAAAAACAGAATCTATATTATATTTGAACTTTTGTTAATTGAATTTTTGTTGTTTAAAATTTTGAGCATTTCTAAAATTAATATAAGATTTTATTTTTTCTAAATTCCGTTCTTATATCTAAAAGTACCTGGAGCCACCGAGCGATGCACTGTAAACAAATTAAAAAGAATATAAATATATAGTACACGCCCCCTGGACCCACTCCCCCCCGAAACCACACACCTCGCCCCACCCCGGATACCCTACAGCTGCAGCCGATTTTTGCATTTCTTGCTTTCTAGTGGTCCACATATTATGTGTATACTTATAGGTCTATAAATAAATTCCGTATAATTATTTTTTTTAATTAAATAACAATTAATGTGTTTTTTAATCAATTAAATAAATAATAATTATATTGAAGCAATTTTTTACATGAAATAATGTATACATTATTGTATTTGAGGCTTCGATTTCGGAGATTACTTCCCCCCCCCCCCCCCCCCCACCATCGACTGTACTTGATCTTCTAGCTTGCGATAATATTTTTAGTAAGTGTTTTTTAATAAGAGGAATTTTATTGAATTAAATTGGCAAATTCTAATATATAACAATATTCGGTATAAAGTATTAGAGGGTTTTAAAATTAAAAAATCAATTAATAAATAAAAGATAATTGAAAAATGTAAACAAACTTTTTTATTGATTGAATATATATATATATATATATATATCCGGTCGGGTTCTCGAAAACGGCTCTAACGATTTGGATGAAATTCACTGGTTAGGGGGGGTTCTGTGTTGGACATTCGATTTGTCATGGTCTCATCTTCGGCTAATTTGTTTTTGATGGGTTTTTTGTTAATTGAAATAATTATTCACAGGTGGTTGTCTCGATAAAAATGTTTATTTACATTTTTATTCAATTTCCTTTTAATAAATAATTGGTTTTTTAATTTTATATCCCACAATAAGATCATTATAATTATTATTATATATATATTAAAAGTTTGAAAATTTAATTGATTAAAAATCGAATTTTTAAATCCCACAAGCGTATTTTTCTGTATTAGAATTTGGCAATTTAATTGATGAACTCAAAAATTGTTATTTAATTAAAAAAAAATTATTATACGGTATTTATTTATGTACCTCCCGTATACATGTATACATATATATATATCGCGAGCAGGCGCGAACAGGGGGGGCAAAAAATAAACATATAAGGCCAGACCTATGATTTGGGGGGGGGGCGGTCGTCGGTATATAAGATCTACTTTTGATCTCGGAAGTGTGTCGCGGTGGAATTGTCACAGCGGGGGGGGGGGGCGGAGACGCCCCCCACTAGGACTTTATTTTCTTCAATTTTAAAATTTAATGTTATAAAAAAATAAACATATAAAAAATGTTGATCTCCAATGCTTTGGGGGGGGGGGCGGTCGGCCCCCATCGCCCCCCCCCTGGATCCGTGCATGATCGCGCGACTACTGCTGGATGAAGCTATTGGAGTCTGCTGAGTCTTAAGTCTGGACCAAGAGAGAATGATCCATTTAGCTATAATCCAACGTAATTATTGCGTATAGCCCGCATGACACTTGGATGGATTACCAACAATTCTCATTAATGTGTTAATTATTCTTTAATATATTAATGAGAAAATTATAAATTTATTCTCTAATAGAGTATCAGGTATATGGATTGCAACCGTCAGCGCCACCTGTCGAGAGGCATTCCAATCGGACGCTCTGTGTTGCGGGCTGCATCGACTAGCGCCAAATATTAAAAGCTCACTCTCTATCTATTCGAGAGGTTTAGTAAATTTTGCTTTTCATTTAATTATTTAATTTTGAAACTTTTATTCTTTTCTTTATTTATTTACAATTTATTTATATGTATATGTATATAACACAAATGCGAATCTTAA
Source organism: Forficula auricularia (assembly GCA_024734495.1). Classification (NCBI taxonomy): domain Eukaryota; kingdom Metazoa; phylum Arthropoda; class Insecta; order Dermaptera; family Forficulidae; genus Forficula; species Forficula auricularia. The sequence goes on along the minus strand of JALMQS010000085.1, from coordinate 21,997,644 downwards.
AAAAAAACCTTCGAATTTTTATCAAAACCAAATGATTTCGAGAGAATCTCTCCGTTTATCAATGGAATTTTCAAAAGGATAAAAAAAAAATAATAGCTTTTTTTAATGAACTAAAGTGTTGCTATGTATATTTATTTATTTATTTTATCGCGGATACAATTCTTATTTTCAAAAGTTTAATTGTCATTCATTATTTATTTACAATATATATACCATATATCCCAAATATATTTTTTTATATCCATAATAGTGATTTTTTATTTGTTTATTTTACTAATAAGGATTATTAAAATAACTTAACAATTAAGCCAACTCACGGCTTGTTGGATTAATTAAATAGGGAAACTATTAGTTGAATAAAAGATTTCACTGTCGATGGTAACAGAATTGTTTTTATTTTAGGTTAAAAATAAAATGAGAGAGTCTTCTGTTTTTTAAATAAAATAATTTTCAATTATTTCTAGAGACTATAGTTTCGAAGGCATTGCCTTCATCATCAGTCTATCACAAATATTTCAAATTAGTTACAAATTAAGATTTATACATTGAAAATTTTGAAAAATATATAATGTCTCTCTCTTCATGTTTCCTCTTGGGAGATTAGAACATATATATTGCTCCAGTTAGATTCTGATCTCCCAAGGAGGAAACATGAAGAAAAAGACATATATATTTTTCAAAATTAGTCAATGTATAAATCGTAACTTGCTGCTTGAAAATATTTGTGATAGGCTGATGATGACAACATGCCTTCATGTCTCTAGAAATAGTTAAAAAATTATTTTATTTAAAAAACAAGAAGACTCTCTCGTTTTGTAACCAAGTAATGGAGAGGGATTCAGCCAATGGGTAGCCTCTGCTGAATAAAAACTCCCAATTATGGAAAACGTTTCGGCTTTAATTAAATAATGCCATCATCAGTTCCTAAGAGTTGATGAGTCCTTGAAGACGAGCGCCATATTTGTGTATAAGGTGTCCGAGCATGATGATATTCCTCAATGGTTATAAAGTTGATACAATTTTGATGGCTGTATATGTATATAATTAAGTAATGGAGAGGGATTCAGCCAATGGGTAGCCTATGCTGACATCAAAACTCCATCAACTTATGGATAACCATCGAGGAATATCATCATGCTCGGACACCTTATACACAAATATGGCGCTCGTCTTCAAAGACTCATCAACTCTTAGGAACTGATGATGGCATTATTTAATTAAAGCCGAAACGTTTTCCATAATTGGGAGTTTTTATTCAGCAGAGGCTACCCATGGCTGGAATCCTCTCCATTACTTAATTATATATATATACAGCCATCAAAATTGTATCGACTCTCTCATTTTATTTTTAACCGACTTCAAAAAAGGAGGAGGTTCTCTATTCGACTGAATTTTTTTTTTTTTTTTGTTTTTGTGTGCCTATGTTACCCCATATCTCCGCCAATTGTCAACCAATTTTGAAATTTTTTTTGCATTGGGTCCAGTCTAGCTTCCGATTGGTCCCATTTTTTCGATTTTTTTCATAGGTATTAGACCTTTTTTATTAGGTTTGTTTAGACCTAACCTCTTTGTTTATGAACCGATTTCGATGGTTCTTTTTTTATCCGAAAGGGGGTGTCTTAGGGATGGTGTCATATTAATTTGGTCAAGTTCTTGATGATATGATCACTATTAATAACATCACTAAAAGAGAAAATAAAAATAATTTTTAAGAAAAAATAAAACCGACTTCAAAAAATTAAATGCAACAAATATAAAAATACACTAAAAGGTATAAAATAATTATTATCTTATTTAGTTACAACTAAACGACGAAATATTAACATGAAATTACTTTTGAAGTTGGTGCCAAACATATACCTTTTATGAATCGCACTCGACGGATCTTACTTAGTACGTTTGGCGGGTACGCTCGCTTATAGGTATAGTTTGTTTGGCACCGACTTCAAAAAGTAATTTCATGTTAATATTTCGTCGTTTAGTTGTAACTAAATAAGATAATAATTATTTTATACCTTTTAGTGTATTTTATTTGTTGCATTTAATTTTTTGAAGTCGGTTTTTATTTTTTTCTTAAAAATTATTTTTTAACCAATCAAAAAAAAAAAAAAAAATTTTTATGAATAAAACAATTAAAATAATTAAATTTTATTTCAAATAAAATTAATTTTATTATCAATTTCAATTAATTTTATGCTTAGTATATGTGCAGAAGAATATTACTGAGTTCCCAAAGAACGCCGACAGACATGAATTCAATACTAGATTTATGAATAAACTCTCCATCCCGAGGTTTCGTTTACAAAAGGTAAACGCTTCATTCATGGGGCAATGTGTGCGCTTTTACAACAAAATTCCGGAGGAAATTGTTAGTCCTGCTCTAAATAAATTTAAATCCTCCATTAAGCGAACACTACTAAAGAAGGCATACTATCGGATTGGCGAGTTTTTAGACGACGATCATGCCTGGACTTGATTTCTGACATATACTCGGCAGGAAATACTCTGTATATATTTGTTTTATTTATAACTTTTAAGGAGTTCGGTGTTGGTTCTAGGTGAAACATTTTAATATAATAATAAAACTTGAGTAAGATACGAGGTAGGTTTCACAAAAAAGAAATAAAACAAAATTGAGTTTTGAATTCGATATATTTCGGGGGTTAGCCCATCATCAGGAGTCTAAGAAAACTGATTACATATTGGAAAAATAGTTTTACAAGTAAGAATTTAAAAAAAAAAATTTTTAAATGTATGTGGTGGGGGAAATGTAGGGGAAGAGGAGAAGTTGTTCTAAGAATTAATATTTTCTATTGAGATTTGAGCTGGCTGAAAGGGATCTATACCTGCTATTATAATAACGAATGGACAAGTACCTGAGAAGGTACAACTTGAAAGGTATATGAGAGAGTGCAATTACCCTAGTATATTCAATGTGCAAACAATGGAAGGAATGTTTATTTAATTTATTATAACATATAATCAATAATTGTATTTTTATACACTTCCAATTGATTATTTAAAATATTTGAATTATTAGAGAGGGCTATTTTTATCTCGGTGGATTCCAAGAGGTCCAATTTAAGGCCTTTTCTTTCAAAATGAATGGGGATAGGGTTATTATTAGAGGGTGAATGGTTAGATTCATGTAAGTGAATTGCGAAGGCTGAGGTCGAATCTAAATTAATGTTATCGGATTTGTTGAGATGATTAAGGGCTCTTACATGCTCGGAGTAACGTATTTTGAAAGCGCGACCTGTCTGCCCAATATAAAAAGCGTCACAATCTTGACAAGTTAATTTATACACTCCTGATTTGTCTAATTTATCAATTTTGTCTATTTTATTGTTAATTAATTGGGAGCCTAAATTGTTGTTGTTGTATAAAGCAGGAGTGATTCCATATGATCTAAGGGTATAAGCTAATGGAGATGTCAGATGATTAGAAATGAAGGGTATTCTTCTATATATTTTTAGTTCCCGTTCAGTTCAGTTCTTTTTTGTGAAACCTACCTCGTATCTTAGTTTTATTATTATATTTGTTTTATTTGTTTATTCGGTTTATTTATTTATTTGTTTGTTTTGTTCATTTTATTCTGTTTATTTGTTTATTTATTGTTTTATTTTTTGATTCATGACTTTCATCAAGCGCTCTCGTGTGGCCTATGATGAAAAAAAACCTACTAACACTAACACAATGTAGAAGGGACGATCTCTTCTGACATCAAATAAAACATATCAAGTAAAATATTTGATTCGATTAAACTTTTAGTAATGTAAAGTATTTTGATTTAAGTAAATATAAATTCGAATCGAGAATGACCATTTTTAGAATAATCAGAATTATATTTCTTATTTTTAAACAACAACTTAATTTCACATTATTCTTTGAAAAAATATATTTATTTGTGATTAAAAACCAAAAGATATCATTCAAAATAATAGTATTAGAGTATTAAATTAATTTAAAATAAATAAAAATATTTTTTATAAAATAAAACAAAACCGACTTCAAAAAAATTAAATGCAACAAATAAAATAATAATAATTTAAAAAATCAAATAAAATCCACTAAAAGGTATAAAATAAATATTATCTTATTTAGTTACAACTAAACGACGAAATATTAACATGAAATTACTTTTTGAAGTCGGTGCCAAACATATACATTTATTTTATGAATCGCACTTGACGGATCTTACTTAGTTACGTTTTGCAAGTACGCTCGCCTTTATATAGTTTGTTTGGCACCGACTTCAAAAAGTAATTTCATGTTAATATTTCGTCGTTTAGTTAGTAACTAAATTAGATAATAATTATTTTATACCTTTTAGTGTATTTTTATTTTATTTTTAAGTTATTATTATTTTATATTGTTGCATTTAATTTTTTTGAAGTCATTTATTTATAAAAATTATTTTTATTTTTCCCTTTTTTAGTGATGTTATTAATAGTGACTTAATATAATACCTTGTATGTATCTCGTAAGAGAAAGCGTCGGGCGAACGAATCAGAAAATGATAATAAAATTCAATTCATAAATAGAGAAATTCTCTGGAAACGTTTGCGGGTTTAAAATGAACGTTTTAAGATTTTTTGTTATAAAAGATTTTATTTATTATAATTTCGATTATTTACTTATAAGAATTGGATATTTACGATATTTCGTCATTGATTATATC